>QLOZ01004158.1:6136-19336 GCA_003314065.1 Lactarius sp. MG50 | reverse complement strand
GGCCAAGATGGGAGAAGATAGAGGCAGAAGCCGAATAAAGAATTGATCCTTTTCGATCTCTCTCTTGTCACATCGAGGCCATTTTGGGGCTCATGCGCAGGAGATCTCGGCTCTTGAGGAACCTAGTCCTGCCGTTTGAGATCATACCACTAAACCTTTGCATTACAGAAACCAACGAAGAATACACGCGGGTCTGCAAGGCAGTAGTGTTATGCGGTCCAGGGCTGGCATGGTGGCCGAAGTGCGAACAGTCGTACGCCATGGGCAAGCAGAAGCGAGTCCACGTGATGTCATGGGCTTGAAACTGGCACTTGCCGCCGTCAATGTGAGTGTCAGGCTACTATCCATCACAGCCGTTCTTCGACACTGGTGGGACAAGAGAAGTATTTGGGACAACACGCCGCATGATATCGCCCGTGGGTCGAATATAGATTTTGAAACGGTATAGGCCTTCTCTAGTGTAAAATCTAGCGTCTCCTACAATCACATCTAGATTATAATAATTTTGGTTAGGCGATCCAAGGATAAGAAAATATGTTCCTAGTGGGTCGCTAGCCCGAGGGCGCAGACGTAGGCCCCACGGCTGTCTAGTCTACTTTTTGTTGTTGTGCGGTAAAGACTTGCGATATGCCTCCTGCAGCTCGACCTGCACGTTCGGCAACACCGGCATGTGATTCTGTACAACAAAGTCAGCGCGCCTGTTCCCTATTCAATAAGGAAGGGGGAGAGGAACGTACCTTATATTCCATGCTAAACTCACCCTTACCCTGCGTCGCGCCACGGAGCTGGCTCGAATACCCAAACATGTCGTTCAGCGCGACTTCAGCAATGGCTGTAAACTCGTCCTCGCGGACCTCACTATCGATGATCGTCCCGCGACGTGCATTCAATCCGCCAATTACCGCGCCTTTTGCACATTACCATTCATCAACCAAAATATTCAGCACGGGAAGGAGAGAGAGACGTACTCTGAAACTCGACAGGCGCGACGACATCCACCGTCATGATTGGTTCGAGAATCACAGGCCTCGTCTTCAGGTACGCCTCGCGGAAAGCACCGATAGCGGCGAGGCGGAAAGCGAGCTCAGACGAGTCGACAGCATGGAATGCGCCGTCGCGCAGAACCATACGTACGCCAGAGATCGGGTTACCAGACAGCGTGCCCTTCTCAAGCGCCTCGTAGAAGCCCTTCTCGACCGCCGGAATGTAGTTGCTCGGCACGTTCCCACCCATGACGACGCTCTCGAACGCGGTATCCTTCCCAGACTCGGCGTCTATCTCCATTGGCTCGATGTGGCCAATGACGCGCGCGTATTGCCCCGCGCCGCCAGTCTGCTTCTTATGCGTGTATGCAAATTCGGCACGATCCGTCACCGTCTCGCGGAACGCAACTTGGGGGCGGCCGGTGGTGCAGGCGACACCGTACTCGCGCTTCATCCGCTCAACGTAGATCTCGAGGTGTAGTTCACCCATGCCCGAGATGATCGTCTGTTACATTTGCATAATTGATCAAATCAAACCAAAGAAAAGGGTGGGGTACGGAGAGACGTACCTCCTTGCTTTCATGATCCACGTGTACCCTAAACGTAGGGTCCTCCTTCTGGAACCGGTTGAGTGCACGGGAAAAGTTGGGAGTCTCTGTGCCGATCGGTTTGATTGCGAGAGAAATGACGGGGTCCGGAACAAACATAGAGGTCTACAAATAACTGTGCCTCAGGAATGTCATATACTCATAAAGGTAGGACATTTGCGCACCATCGAATAGGTCGAGGTGCCATCAGTAAAGGTATCTCCTGACGCACACTCGACACCAAATATCGCACAGATCTCGCCGGGTCCGATTTCATTGATATCCTAGAGGTACCTCAAAGTTTCATTATCTGTCGGTTGCAAAGTACACAATCGAAAACGCACCTCCATCTCGTTGCTGTGCATACGCACCAACTTAGGTACCTTTATCCTCTTACCGGAGCGCCCATGGAAGATAAACTGGCCCCTCTTCAAGCTGCCTTGATACACCCGCATATACGTGAGCTGTCCGAACCTTCCCTCCTCAAGCTTGAATGCGAGCGCAACGAGGGGCGCTGCTGCTGCTGGAACAAGCTCAACTGGAGGCGCACTCGCGGGCTGCGCAGTATCATGTGCGACGATCTCATTCTCTGCAGGGCTCGCAAGATACGCACAAACGCCATCGAGCAGTGGCTGCACAGCTGTGTTCTTTATCGCCGAGCCCAAGAAGACGGGTGAGAATTTCAGAGAGACGGTCGCACGCCGGATTGCCGCCGCGAGTTGCGAATTCGATGGGTGCGCATCGTTCAAGAAAAGTTCTGCAATTTCGTCATCGACCTCGGCGAGCTGCTCAATAAGTTCTGTGCGCTTCTTCGTGGCGAGATCGAGAACGGGCACTGGGATCTCATCCGATTCGACAATTTCGACACTATGTCATGATCGCATCGGTTGAACTCAGTGGGAAACGAGGACGCTCACCCTTTTGTACCCTTGTTATAGATAGCCTTCCACCTCACAAGGTCAACGACACCCTCCAGTTCATCCTCCACGCCAATGGGAACCTGAACTGCAGCAGCAGGTATACGAAGCTTTGTCCTGATCTGGTTGATTACTCGCCATGGGTTCGCGCCTGGTCTAAAAGCATTCTATCGAAAGAGGACCGGACTAGTTGGGAAAACAAACGTACCTGTCCATCTTGTTGATGAAAGATAATCGAGGAACGTTATACCGCCGCATTTGTCGGTCGACAGTAATCGTTTGACTCTATGATGACAATCCTGTGACTGAATGCGCGCGTGGAACCCTGCAGGAGAACATACCTGGACACCAGATACCGCACATAACACCAAAACTGCGCCATCAAGTACACGCAACGCACGCTCAACTTCTATAGTAAAATCTACATGACCTGTGTAAAGTCAGACCAGGGTGAGCGCGAAGAGCAGAGGTTGAACGAAAGTGACGACAGACGCACCAGGGGTGTCGATGATATTGATCGCATACTTTTCCTGTTCGCCCGTGGCTGGTGACTTTGCGTCCCAGTCACAGAACGTTGCCGCGCTCTGAATCGTGATACCTTTCTCCCGCTCAAGCTCCATACTATCCATCTTGGCGCCAACATTATCCTTTCCTCGAACCTGCACCACCCATATACTTATTTCAGTCGCGGCTCCGAAAGGCCAAAGGAGGGATGAAGCACGAACCTCGTGAATATCGCGTATCCGGCCAGTGTAGTATAAGATGCGTTCTGTGAGGGTTGTCTTTCCAGAGTCTATATGGGCAGACACGCCGATGTTGCGTTGGTACTTTAGCCGGAGGTGGTCGGCCTCTGTGAGCTGGAATCGCTGGGCAAGCGAAGGCGCAGGGGTATGTTTGGCTGATTGCGACGAAGGATTTGCATTCACAGCAGCTGCCAGTGCAGAGGCATGACGGCGGGAAGCGGAGAAAGGGAGTGTGAGTGTCTTGCGAACGAAGCAAAGTGCTGGCGGCATAAATAAAGTGACGGCGCCCTCCTCCAGGCCTGCCAGCAGCATGTGTCTTAGTCAGCAGATCACGGGATTGCAGGACAATTTCGACAATTAAGTGCTACGTAGGCGGCGCCAGTACATACATCAGGGTGAAATGTCATTCTGCCCCAATCGAGAACGAGAGTGAACAAGATGTAGCGTGAATTGCGCGATCACCGGGTGAAAACAATAGTTCGTGAAATCAAGGAAGAGGATGTGGAGATGGGATGGAACGAAGAGGTATGTAAAATCGGTGTCGTAATTTCCTCGATAACTCGGATGTTTGTGGATGAGGGCAAGAGCTGACATAGGTGTGGGTGCCGGTGGGAGATGACGACATGGAGAAAGACATACCATGTTACGAATATCATAGGGTCGGTCTGGCTGCTGGCTGCAGCGCTCCCCACATTCCTTGGCTCACGACCACCAAAAGGCAGAATCATCGACCATAGTCAAGTTCACAGGGTGTCCTGCTACCTGCCGTTCATCGATGAATGGGGTAAACGCGTCCCAAGCATCGCCTCCTCCAGAATATCCAAGCTCCTTCAGGTTAGGAAGGAGCTCCAGCGGTGGCTCTCCATCGTCACTCTGTAGAGAATGCGCAAGTTTACCAACGAGCTCGCCTTGCACATGAAGAGTCTCCAAATTGTTGAAGGATCTGAGAAGTTGGTGCCACAGTGTGTGGTCGACCTCGTTGTGCCACTCTGACGATTGACTGTGCTCTTCGTGCCTGAGTATGAGTTTCTCCACGACAGAGAGAACCGGCTGGAGTGCAGTGAGAATCTGGACTGCGAATGCTACCTGCTGGTTGAGGTGTCTGCAATTGACCTGCATCCTGAAGGGGGGGTAATCCCCTTTCCCAGGTTGGAAGAACCTTAAACGAGCGTGATCGTAATCGAAAGCGAGCAGGACAGTACTAAATCTGAGGATTCCTGGTGTGTCCATGAACTGTGCGAGATGTGAGACGGTAAAAGTGAGCTGATGGAAAAGCTCAATATAGAGCATGCCGAGGACAGGGGTGCTGATCCGAGGAAGAAGGTCTTCCAGGTAAGCGCTGACGCCCTTGAATGAAAATTCGCGAAGGTTAGGAAGCGTGATGTGCGTCATGGTCGGTGTATCCAGTAGTTGTCTTTCAAAATCACGATTGGGGAGAGGTGAGTGGAATTCAATCACCAGAATCTCTAGCTGGGGCATGAGTGAAAGCCGGGTGAATAAATAGCTTGGGGGGAAGTAGGCGGATGGCGGGATATCGCCAAGCTCGAGAGTGACGAGGCCCACGGTAGTCGTGAGTAATGGAGATCCAATCGGAATGGCAGCGGGCCACAGAATGAAGTGGCGTAAATGCGGTGCTTGGAATGTTCTGGGAAGGACAAAGCTTGTATCGTCTTCGATCTGCATAGACCGGATATACAAGCGTTCCAGAATTGGGAAATGCTTATCCATAGTTGTGATGATATTCGGCACTTTCGGGGATAGTAAATCAAGGGTGATATAATGCACACGATCACTGTGCCTGAGCGCGAGCAAAATACCCTCTCTATCTTCCAAAGTCGTCACGGGATATAAATCCCTATAATAGATGATGAGTGGCAGAGGCGGTGAATGTGCCAGCATGTCTGCTATAGGCACACCATTGGTGCATAGAAGATGAAGATCTAACCGTGATGGCGATGCAAATATGAGATACCGCCAACGTCGGCAAACCTGCACCAACTTGTACCACCAACGTTGGTCGCCCCAATCAAAGTTGGGTCTGCCATTCTCATCATATTCACCCGGGATGTCTAGTCGATAGAGATAGAATATGTTGAGAAGCACATCATCATTGAGGGTATGGACAGGTGAGTGTATCTTCCTGGCGGGCTCTATTGATTCGCCAGTTCGTCAAACAGGATTGGGACAGGGAACTTTGGGACTCACGACCTAGTGCACGTTGGCCGACTTCCTCGATCGGGAGGAGATAAGTGGTAGTAGACAAGTAATCGGTTAAATCGGACATGTCAGGGAAGTGAGTGACGACGAGGACGTGGTTGAAGATTGAAGCCAGTAGGCCTCATGGAAGCCTCATGCCCGTGGGATGGTGGTGTTGAGCTGAGCGTCTATCTTTCTTACCCAGTTCCGAGACCTCCTCTTGGGCTTACAAGTGAATAGTAACATCAACACGAAAATATCTTTGACTGTGCTTGCTGTACTACGGACAAAGTAAATATGGTGAGATTGGGGCATCATAGCGGTCAATTGCTGCAGTCCTAGTACGAGACGCCCAACACTGAATACCCTCATGTCTGCAACCGCCGTTGACAAAGACATCAGACTACGATCATCACCTCTGTACTGGGACTTAGATAGATAACAGACCGTGCCGTGGTCGAACTCACCCCTATCCCCCCCATGAGATAAAACCAAACAAACTCCTTAATATCATGATCAATCCACCCCGCACCACAGCTACTACTTTCTCCCCTCCGCTGGCAACGACTCCGCCTCCGCCTCCACAGCTGCCCCTGTGATTTCCGTCCCTTTCGCTCGAGCTGCTGCTGCTGCCACGGCTACTCATGGACATCACTGACCAGTCTGTGGTTGTACTCGCGGTTGGCCGAGGCACCTCCACTTGCGCCAGTCGGGACGACAGCGGATGTCATTCATACAACTGCTGCCGTCCACCTCTATGGCAACCTTAGCTGCACGGATCCCCGCAAGGCGATCAATTATCGAAGGTGTCTGGGCAACGAACCTGCTGAACATGTAGTCCAGTGCGGCCATTTTCGTCGAGGGGTGGGATGCGGAAGCGCGGGGAGGACGCGGACCAGGACCGGGGAATTATCTACATGTCTGCGGTAGGAGGTGCTGGTGCTGGTGTGAGGGCAGAGGAGGGCGATGGCGGGACTATCACCATCACTGGCAGGCGCGGCGTCGGAAGTTGACTCACTTGGGATGGGCGCGGCTGCGGCTGAGGCTGTGGTTGCGATTGTGAGTTCTTGAGAGAGAAGCTAACCAGTATCCATTCGAGGGGACTTGCCGCCCGCTGGTAGCGGTGGGAGTGGGGCTGAGATCGTGCTGGGGAGGTCAGCGGAGCGGTTTGAATAATCTACTCCCGGAATGTGAGTATTCTCATCCGCCGTTAAAGATAAGGGGCACGCACCACCTGTCCTCTGCTACTTCCCAGGTGGGTTCACCCATGGTGGCCTGGATATAGTAGCTTATGTGTTCTGACTTCCGCCTTTGTCTTGCTATGTGCTGCCACTGGCATCATGATGGATAGCGCGCGCAAAGTAACCGCGAATCGTGACGCCGACAAGCTCTGTCCTGGGGCTCAAACACAAGCAGGGCCATCATCTAGAGGTCAATCGACGCTTTTCTAGTGAGGCAGTGGGATACCTTGAGGCAGTGGAGATGTGACTCAGCTCGGTCGAGGATGGTGTTTGTATGGGCACTGTACGTGGTTCCACTGTCCAAGTCGGGCGACCGTATCTGTTGTGAGGTTGCGGTGGTAAGGTGTGTCCTACGATGGAACGTTGGCAAAGTATTGTCTGATAGACTGCGCGATAGAGCGAAAGGCGTTTACATGTACAGTGATGTACCGTACTGTATTGGGAAGCTGGCGCTGAGCTGTGTCCAAAACACGCTACCTTCCGAGTCTTCACTACATAGGCTTCCAAACAGATTGCTCAATAACTGGGAGACTTTGGTAGTAGCGGCGTTAGTACGTCCGATTCTGAATACGTTCATTCGTAGAACAAGAAAAGTCGCAGCGCAATAACAATCATCATCATCTGCTGGGACAGAAATAGCAAACCGTGGCCGCACTCATCTCCCCCTGACTCGGACATCCAAACTTCTTTCTATATCCTCCAAGCATAACTACAACATACCCCAGCACTGACGCCCCCGCTACTATTTTTGCTCCCCAACACCGCCGCCATCACTACCGCTGCCGTTAGCACCTCCGATCCCACCGCTAGAACTGCTGCCAGCACTACTCCTCATAGGCATCACTGGCTAACTGGCATTCGTACTCGCCGTTGGGTGGGGCAGCTGCGCTTGTGCTGGTCGGGGTGTGATCCATATAACTGCAGTTGTTGCTGTCCACCCTGTATGGCTGCCTTGGCTGCATGGGTAGCCGCGAGGTGGTCAATTTTTGGAAGTGACTGCCTAGCGAACGCGCTGAACACGGAGTCCCGTGCAGACAGTTCCATCGAGGGGGGGGACGTAGAAGTTGGGGCACGACCCCGGACTGGGAAGTTGTGGACATGCGTGTGGTAGGACGTGCTGATATGGACGTGGAGGGGGGCGACGGCGGGACTATCACCATCGGGCGCGGCGTCGTAGACTGGGATGCGGTAGCTGCGGCTGTGGTTGCGATTGGGAGTTATCCAGAAAAAAACTAATCGGTGTCCGTTGGGACTCGGAGGTACTTGCCGTCCGCGCTGGTGGCGGTGGGGACGGGGGCCGAGATTGTGCTAGAGTGGTCGGCGGAGTGGGTGAATAATCTATTCCAGAATGTAAGTATTCTCATCCGCCTTCAAAGTGAATGGGTACGCACCGCCAGTCCTCTGCCACTTCACAGGTGGGTCGACGTCCATCGGGACATGCGTATCCTTCCCGCTGCTTGATCCCGGAACTGCTTCACCCAACCACTCTAGATGATCCAAAAGACGACATGATAGCCTATGTGTTCTGACTTCCACGCCAAATCTTTTCTCCTTGCGTGCTGGCATGCGTAGCGCGCACAACGCATCCGCAAGCCGTGACGCCGACAGCTTGTCCTGAAACCCGAACACGAGTAAAACCATCATCACGAGGTCTATCGGGGCTATGATTACAGGGCCGCGGGACACCTTGAGGCAGTCCGGATATGCTTTGAGTGTGCCAATAAGTGGCTTGCACGTAAGTTACACACGCTTCTTCCACACTGGGTCGAGTGGTGCGGCGTTCTTCAGCCGCGTCGTCTGTTGGGAGGTGGTCATGGTCGTGGTTTTGATGATGGGGCGGGGGTCAAGAATTGTCAGAAGCGACTGCGCGACCCAGCGGAAGGCGGTGTCACGGTGGGCGTTGAAGCCGAGCGGGCGGAGGGGCGTCCCAAACCCTGCGACGAACTCGTGCACAAGCGTCTGTCATGGAGTAGAGGCTTCTGCCTTCATTTTATCGACATAACTGTGCGCCATACCAAGCTGTACACGCTAAGAATATAGGATATGAATACTGCGCAAAAGCAAGTCAGATATGGCCACGGCGCACCCGAAAGATCTCCCGCTCGTCATCTTCAGAGATCCCCATATACTCGATACAGACGATTTGCTTGTCTGCAAACATCTGCTTGTACTTGGCTGGGAGTTGCTTTCCCGCTTTTTGTTTGTACCGGTACTTTTTCTCGCTATCGCTGTAATGCATTTATTCGGGGTAAACAGAATTAATTGACTTTGATTCACTCGTCTTTGTCTCCAGGCTGCACCGGAGGAAGTATTAGGAAGCCGTGTGCAGCTGGCAGATTGGGAAGGACGTATGGTAAATCTGTGGGTGAATCTATGTTGACATGTGATACGGAGGACATCGGAGAGGGACCCACCAAGCCATCCATGAACCTGAGAATCAAGCCCTAACGGGGGAACAAGTAGCTAAATAAAGGGAGCGCCTTTGTATTGAAGTGAAGCGTTGCTTCCCGTCGATACAAACACGTCTTTTGGTGCCATCGGACGACTGACTCGGACTGAGATACCGCTACGCACGTATGTAAGCAGTAGGGGTGACGGAGAAGTGGGAGAGGATACCGAAGATCATAGGTGGGGTGTGGCAGTTGGGAAATATGATGTCTATTAGTGCAATCTGGTTGGTTTCGGACCAGACGACATCTACCGCCAGAAAGAAGGGCTTAGCTTGTAAAAGGGTACTGTATTAAAATGAACACACCACGTTGGTAATGGGGAATTCAAGTCAATTACACGTTGAACTATTTAGTCTAACCATGATGTAAGCTTATGGAGTAAGGCGGTGACCTAAACAGAGTTCCCAATGTTAGCCTGAGAGGACCTGCGCGGTAAGGAGTGAGGTCACATGATGAGGAAGTCACGGGACAAGTAGTACATATACAGTATAGATAGTTGGTTGAACCCTTCCATGAGTTCTTGGGGGCACGACCCCTCTCCACCGTGGCAGTCCAAGCCCCAGGTTCAGACACAAGGATTATGTGAGATAATAACTGGGCTCACAAATTTGTTGAGGTACTCCAGTAGCATCCGTGTGTTGGCTGATTGCCTTAACTAGCTCGGACCAGCGCCAGAGTTACGCCCAGTTGCCCAGTCCCTTTCCCTAGCCCTTTATAAGTAAAATGTCAAGGACCACGTCTAAGCGGATCCTTCTGGACCTCTCTCCTCCACTACTGTGTGCAGGATGATATCCATTTACTCCCTTTCAGCAGTACTTCTTCTCGCTTCACAATCGGTGACCGCTCAACTCGCGTATCCTGACTGTCCCTCCTCTTGGTCTTGGGTGTGTTATCGTCCCTTCCATATCTCCTGCCATTTATTCGACCATCTTTAACGGGGGCCTCCAGTCATTCAACTCCCTCGGACAAAACCCTTGCGCCGTCGCGGCATACCTGCAGGCCGTATGTAATGACGGAGGTATGCACAATTCTTGACTTGTCTCGTTTATCCCCGGACTCATGGTGGGAAAAATAAGTGTTTACGATCCCTCCCTTACTCCCTGGAGATTCCTACACGGGACCCACTGGCTCTGGCGATGCGGCTGACTTGTGCAAGTGCAACACGGTCGTTTACTCGTTGATGAGCGCTTGTGATGCGTGCCAAGGTGCTATGTGGTTCCCGTGCGTTCCCCTTCCTCGGCCTTCCCTTGGGGCCATTCTCACGGCTTATTGTTAATAGATGGGAAACGTGGACACGCAATTGTACTGCAGTTGACCCTCCGACAACGTTCGTCACCAATGCATCTGCCGCCAATCCCCCTTCGTATCTGGTTTTCACGCTGCGATGGGTTACTCAGGTTCTCACGCCTCATCCCAACTGGAACACGCGTGCCGGAGTGGGCCTTCCTCGAAGTGACGGTAAGCAGCACCCCATTTCTGCGGTCATATTTCCCATGGAAGCCAATCAATGTTGCAACAGAAGGGAACCTGGGATCCCGTCTTGGCATTCCAAGTCGGCGGTGCGTATATGTCCCTTAGTGTGGGTCTGCGTGTGTCCCCGCTTTCACTAACGCGCGACCAATCGCCGCGACAACACAGACTCCGTAGAAGTTATCGCCGGCGAAACAGGAACTCTGACCGTGCTTCCGACTCCGACCACGACGCAGACCGTCGTCCCGGGACTGTCTCACTCGTCCAAGAAGAGGAAGATAAAGGGGGTTATCGGGGGTGTCGTCAGTGGCGCCATCGTCGTGGCTGCCTTGGGGCTCTTCCTCTGGCACGCCCGCGTCAAACGCCGCAAGGGGTCAGACGATGGAACACACGGGCCGTCATCCATGCCCGAGACGCCCGCCCCACCTATGAGGCTCTATGTGCGTGTTTCTATGCCTCCGTTTCAATGCATGTATGTTCTCAATACCCTCCCTTTTCCCCTCCTTATGTACAGGACCCGAACGATCCAACCACATTCCCCAGGTTCCAAGGAGCAGGTCAGGTACACACAGAAGCGCCTGTCGCTCCGTACAGCGGAAACACCCCGGCCAACATACAGACCCTACCCCCACAGGGATATCACGGCTTGCCCACTGTCTGATCTCGCTACTTCTGTTGGACTAGCCCAGGACCTGGCAGGATAGCATCTACTGGTTTCTGTCTTCCCTTTCAGTCGTGTTTTCAGCGGCAAGGTTTTCGTTGGGTAGCCAGAGCCGACTCTGGATAGTGGTCAATTGGTTTCCTATCTTTTCGTGATGTATTGTACTGTACATTCTCCATATGCTAACTTATCGCCCTTTGACCGTGCTTTTTGTACTACGAACAAAGTAAACATGATGAGATTGGGGTTTAACGGTCAATTACTGCAGAACCAGGAGACTTGGTAATAGCAGTCCGAGTACGAGACGCCTGACTCTGAATATCCTCAGACACAAGGCCACACCACGATCAATAGTCATCATCATCTGTTGTACTGCGACTTAGATAACAGACCGTGGCAGAACCCATCCCTATCTCCCATATCGCACTAAACTAAACTCTATCTTACGATATCAATCTACCACGTACTCGCAACACCGCCAGCTACTACTTTCTCCCCTCCACTGGCAACGACACCACCTCCGCCTCCACAGCTGCTGCAGCAACTGCTGCTCATGCATCACGGACCAGTCTGTGGTCGTACTCGCAGTTGGGCGGGGCACCTCCGCTTGCCCCAGTCAGGACGGCAGCGGATGTGATCCATACAACTGCTGCTGTCCACCCTCTATGGCAGCCCTAGCTGCACGGATCCCTACAATGTAATTGATTATCGAAGGTGGCTGGGCAGCGAACCTGTTGAACATGTAGTCCAGTGCGGCCAGTTTAATTGAAGGGTGGGACGCGGAAGTGCAGGGAAGGCGCGCACCAGGACCGGAGAAGTTGTGGACATGTCTACGGTAGGAGGTGCTGGTGCTGGTGTGGAGGCAGAGGAGGGTGGTGGCGGGACTATCCCCATCAGGCGCGGTGTCGGAGGTCGGGATGGGTGTGGCTGCAGCTGTGGTTGCGATTGCGAGTTCTTGAGAGAGAAGCTAATCAGTATCTGTTCTGGGGGACTTGCCACCTGAACTGGTAGCGGTGCCAGTGGGAGCGGGGGCTGAGATCGTGCTGGGGAGGTCGGCAGAGCGGTTTGAATACCCTATTCCCAGAATGTGAATATTCTCATCCGCCATTAAAGATAAGGGGTACGCGCCACCTCTCCTCTGCTGCTCCCCAGATGGGTTCGCGTCCATGGTAGTCTGGATATAGAAGCTTATGTGTTCTGACTTCCGCCTTAAAGCTTTGTCTTGTCATGTGCAGCCATGGATAGCCCGCGTAAAGTAATTGTGGACCGTGACGCTGACAAGCTCTGTCCTGGAGCTTAAACACAAACAGGAACGTCACCAAGAGGCCAATCGGCGCTTTCCTAGGGACACCTTGAGGCAGTGGAGATGTGATGCAGTTCGGTCAGGGTGTGTTTGTATGGGCACTGTCACGGTACGGGGTTCCACCATCCAAGTCGAGCAACGCGACATCCATGGGCGACCTCATCTGTTGTAAAGTCGCGGTGGTAGCGTGTGTTCTGCGATGGAACACTGACAAAGAATTGTCTGCTAGACTGCGCGATAGAGCAAAAGGCGTTCGGCTTCTTCGTCACGTGGGCTTCCTTTGTTTTTTTTTGTTTTTTTTGAATCCGAATTTGTATTCCGCGGCGCGTACAACTCGGTACAGAGGCGGTCACGTGTACTACGTATTATGCTTAGGCGTGTGTGGTCTATGTAGTGAGCCAGGGTTAGCTGGCTGTGGGCAGCGGGAAGTCGTAGTTGGGGGGGTGGTCGGGTTTATACGTGTATGACGGTTTCCCATCTCTGAATTTCATCTATCTTTGTGCAACTCATCCTGGCTCCCATCTCGCCCGCGGTTTAGCGCAGGCACCCGTCTCCTCCAAAAATCGAAGCAGCGCTTGGACGCGCTCCGGGTTGGCGAAGAGCTGAGGGAGCGTTCAGGGGCGGCCGTAGTCTGTAAGGTACTTACGGC
>QLOZ01004151.1:0-10735 GCA_003314065.1 Lactarius sp. MG50 | reverse complement strand
GATAGGTGTGTGGACGCTCCGCCGTGCCCATTTCGAGCTCAGCGGGCGCTCCCACCTTACACTGTGCCAGAAGCTGTTGGGCACGGCGCAGTGCGTAGCTGGTGCCCGAGCAGTGAAGTGCGCACATCTAACGCACGCGCGAGTCCGAGTGGAAAACACAGGACCGTCCTGGTCGGGCCAAGGCGGACAGGTCGAGCAAAAGGGGTGTCGAAGCTTCAGCTGACGGGAGCGTAGTGCGGCGGCGAGGAGAGGGAGAGAGATGAAGAGCAAAGCAGACCGAGGAGAGGAGGAGGAGGAGGAGGAGGAGGCGAGGGATCCGTTCCGAGGCACGCGTTGGTGCGATTGCCTAAGCGAGTGTGTCGAGACTGAGAGAGAGAGGGGGAAAGAAAAGGAAAAGAGAGGAAAACGGATCACGCAGAGACGTTTGGAGAACAGAGTGAGTCGATTTCACAAGGCTGAACTGCCCCTACATCAGGGGCTTCTGTGTACTTATATACAATCTGGGTGCGCGCCAATACATGGCCATGATGAACTGCTAGTAGAACTGTTGGATATAACAAGGAAGGGGATCTGGTTGGTAACATAGGCGACGAGGCAAACTGACAGAAGATGCGGCGATGTGGTGAAAATAAATGACATCGCGCGCTGGGTAACGAGAGCGACTGAGGGAGCGATGGGACGATCGTGCATTCTGGTGGCGTCGAACGGCGCCGGTCGAGATGAATAGAGCGAGCTAGGACGTATGGGAGCAAAGGGAAGGGCCTGCAAGGGAAATGGTGAGACGGCGACGCTCGAGTAGAGTGTAATAAGGGGGTGCTAGAGACAAAGGGGAATGAAAATAAAGGAAGAAATATGGGAGCGTACGATCTAGTCTTTATACGGTTCCGGGCTACGCAGCTCTTCGACGAGGGAGGACTCGGAGAGCGTCATCGAAGTTTGAGGGACAAAACCACGAACGGAGGGGCGTCTCAGTTCACGATTATGGAATCACGGGCGCTCCGAAGTGTCGCATTCCGAGCACAACCGGAGGCCTCACCTTACAGCAGAGAGGACACCCCGTTCATGCAGACCGCTGATGCGGTCGCAACCCTCTTCCGTTTGTATCTGCCCGCCCACCACCCGCCTTACTGTGACCTCGCTGTCGCGGAGGGCCAGTGGTCTGGCCAGGAGGGAGCAGGGGAAACAGGGTTGGGGGAAGAGCGATGGTATTCCGACCGCATTGGTACATCCGGCAAGCCGACGCAAGTCCCATTCTTCACTCCGGTGGCCGCGCGAGCTACCGCACGACCGCTGCCCAATCGCCGCGACCCAGTGCAGTCCGCGATGCCTCCTCTGCCGATGCCCTCTGTAGGTACATATGCGCAGCATGCCTCTGGTGGTTGGATCCCACCACGCACCTGTAGCCTGCGCCAGAAGCTGTTGGGCACAGCGTAGTGCGTAGCTGGTGCCCGAGCAGAGAGGACACCCTGTTCGTGCAGACCGCCGATGCGGTCGCAACCCTCTTCCGTTTGTATCCGCCCGCCCACCACCCGCCTTACTGTGACCTCGCTGTCGTGGAGGGCCAGTGGTCTGGCCAGGAGGGAGCAGGGGAAACAGGGTTGGGGGAAGAGTGATGGTATTTCGACTGCATTGGTACGTCCGGTAAGCTGACACAAGTCCCGTTCTTCGCTCCAGTGGCCGCGCGAGCTACTGCACGACCGCTGCCAGTCGCCCCCAGCAACGCCCTCTGTAGGTACATATGCGCGGCTGCCTCTGGTGGTTGAATCCCACCACGCACCCGTTGCCTGCGCCGGAAGCTGTTGGGCACGGCGCAGAGCGTAGCTGGTGCCCGAGCAGAGAGGACACTCTGTTTGTGCTGACTGCCGATTGCGTCTACTACCGCCCTCCGACCCCCCTCTCGGGCGATCAGCCGTCGCGGGAGGGCACGGCGGACTTGGCTCAGCAGTGACCAGCGGAGAGGCACGGGGCAAGAGTGGCAGCACATCGACCGCGCCGCTGCAAGCCAGATCTTTTGCCTCAAGCCCGGTCGTCACCTCGGTGGCTGCATGAGCGACCCACTACAACCCGTGGTGGTTAGCGAGCCTGCCACCACCCTCTGCCATTGCCCTCTGTAGGCACATATGCGCGGCTGCCTCTGGTGGATAGATCCCACCACGCACCCGTTGCCTGCGCCGGAAGCTGTTGGGCATGGCGCAGAGCGTAGCTGGTGCCCGAGCAGAGGGACACCCCGTTTGTGCTGACTTTCAGTCGCACTCAACTCCTTACAATTGCTGCTCGGAGGGGTACGGGGCAAGAGCAGTGGCACATCGACCACGCCATCACAGGCCCAGAAGCGCAACCAACACCACATTATCATCTCTTCGATGCGCGCGATGGAGCGAGAACTTGGAGATGGCAGGAAGGCTTTGCCCGCCTTCGCTGGCGTTCGGTATGTGTTATACCTTCTCGCTTATATCAGGTTACAAGTGCGCGATGGGTGGTGCATTGGTGCGACCTGTGAGCGAGACTCGGCGCACGCTTCTCCCGTTGGAGGTTGCTCTCAGTGATGCCTCTTGCCAAGGCGCGATCTAGGTGAGCCCAGTACGTAAAATATGTGTCTTTGGCAGGCCATGATGCAAGTCGGCTGAGATGCGGTGAGCTCCACACCCACGTTGCAAGTAGTTCACCGTTCTCACATATTCTTTTGATCATCCACTTGCATTTTAACCATGGCTGAATACACTGTGAGTAACCTTCAAATCCTGAGGATCAGCGAACTTACCATGCAGTTTAGTTGAGCGATTATCTGGACCTTGAGGCCACCGTAGATGACAGAGAAGAAGAGGAGACTGACAAGGAAGACTTTGGTGAGCAATGCCCTCAGTATACTTCCCAATCATTAACTCTATTCAATAGATGACTTTTTTGTGGACGATGTGGAGGACGAGGAGAGCGAAGCAGGTCCAAGTGAGGGCCCTGCATTCCTTCGCGATGACAGCGTTGCACTCGCGGAGGCCTCGGAGTTGCACGCTCGGGCTAGAGACCACGCTGCGATGTCTAATCTCCCGCGCCAGTACGACAGCGGGATTGTCCCGAGGAACTTGCTCGTCCCGAGGCCGAACGACC
The DNA here is from genome assembly GCA_003314065.1 of Lactarius sp. MG50. Taxonomy (NCBI): domain Eukaryota; kingdom Fungi; phylum Basidiomycota; class Agaricomycetes; order Russulales; family Russulaceae; genus Lactarius; species Lactarius sp. MG50. The sequence continues at coordinate 7,630 of QLOZ01004151.1, read as the reverse complement.
CCAAGTTGTGGGCTGTGCACGTGAAGGTATGTACGATATCTATCTCATGCTGTACTTGTCTGACGCTGTCAGGTCAGGTACGAGTGGAGTCTCGTACATCAGATCTTCCATCAAATTACCTTGGCAGAGGAATCGCGCCGTCTGGACATCGCTTCGGTTCTCGCACGAGATGGAATTCCAGGATTCATTTTCCTGGAAGGCAGTCTCTCGGCGGTGATGCGGGCTGTGAATAAGCTGGTGATGGTCCCTGATCGGACGCCACGTCTCATCCCTCTTGAGCAGTGCATCGCGTTGCTGGCAAGCCACAATCCGTTGTCTCGTCACATAGAAGAAGGCCAATGGGTGCGTTGCTTGCATGGACTCTATCGCGGTGACGTTGGATTCGTATGTGGACGGGATACATCATCCGATTTGGAAGTCATCGCTGCATTCATCCCTCGGATCCCCACCAAGCCTGCTGGCAGCAGCACAGGTAAGAGGAAGAGAGGGTCTCGACCCCCCCCATGTACTTGGTCCTCGGTCCAAGTCGTAGCAGAATGCGGCACCGCAAAGGTAAAGGACATTGCGCCCGGAAAATTTGTGTTTCATCATGAAACATACAAATTGGGCTTGGTCATGAAGCATTTTGCTCTGGCCAGCCTCACCATTGTCGACAGCCCTCCCGCCTACATACAACATTTTATTGCGGCCCCTTTCATTCGAGACCATCCCTTATTCACACCCTGGGTCCACCGCTTTGTTTAAGACTCCATCCAGCCCCAACAAAGGGTCAGAGTTGAGTCTGGGGAGCAACAGGGAGTCATAGGGCGCCCCGTTGAAATCATTGATAGCGTTGCCACCGTCGAACCAGACTCGGGTTTGGAAGATGTTCCTTGGCCCCACATTCCTCTGCATTGTCTGACACCACACTACCTCCCTGGTGACAACGTCAAGGACCATTGGTCGGAGTCATACAGATTAGTCATGTCGGTCGATGAGATGCACAACGCGCTCGTTTACATCGAAAAGGACATGAACCGGGAGGTAAGATACTCAGATTACAATCAAAGCTTTACTGACGGCATGCCAGATTTCGACCTCGATGGACAGTGTGGAGTTTTTTGAACCTCCACGTCATCTGTACAAGGTCCAGGTAGGTACCTGGGTTGAATTCCGCGACCCAGTGGACCCCCTACACCGAAAGCGGCGTGGGTATGTGAGCAGACAAATGCAAGACACCTGCGTATTTGTCGTAGATGAACACAGCCTTAGAGAGGTATGTGGCAATTTGCATTGTGAGCTAGCTAACGTCTATGTCTAGTTCGAGATTGTCGTGCGTGAACTAGATGTCTGCCATGTCCAGGCCCCCACTTTGCCCAAGGGCGAGCACGCCCACCCTCTCGTCGGTCAGCGGGTCCTAGTCATTTCCCACCCCCAGTTCAAGGGGTGTTACGCTCTCGTCAAAGACTTTGGTCCATCTGGCGTCTTGGTTGAAGTTGAAGCCCAGGTTGCGCAGAGTTCGGGACTGCAACTCGTTCAACCGGCCAACATTTGGATCGTGTATGAGTTGCTGTACTTTTCTTTGTTTTTGCCGTATTTCTGATCTGTTGTTTGTTATCAGACCTAGGATGGCAGGTCCCTCAAGATTACCAGCCCCCCCTCATCCGCGTACGCTGCCACCTGATGCAGCCCCGGGCCCATCCCGGATACTCACGCCAGAACCTGAGGGAGGTAAGATGTTTGTCGTTGTTCCCTGATGTCAAAACTTAACTTATTGCATGCACTCTAGAACACTGGCTGTTCTCCACCATGGTACAAGGCCACCTCTACGAGAAACGTATACCGTTCTACATCCGTGGCATTCAGGGATCGGGTGATGGATCGATGGACGTCTATGAGGGCAAGACTGCTAGGACGGTATCCCCAGCTGAGTGGAAGTCTCTCCAGGATGGTGAGGTAATGGTTAGCGTCGTCAAAGGTATCCGTCCAGTGCGGATATCAATCCACCCAAAGTTCCTCGTCCCATGGGAGCCGAAGGGAGGCAACGACGTAGTGGTAATTGATGGTCCTTGGTTCGGCATCGCAGGCACTATTGTGGGATGGGAGAACGAGTTCTACGTCATCAGATTCACTCTAATGGAAGACTCACAGGACGAATGTTTTGAGGGAAAGCAGCTTGCTAATCTAGAACCATTCAGGAGATAAGTCATATAGTACAGTACATTTGTAGAAATTTTTTTGATATTTGTAACACAATCAATGGCTGGATTGATTCACTCCCAGGATATCATGCGAATAATTGACTCTCACGTATCTCCCCAGAGATACTGGGTGAGACAAGGTAGTCATGAACCATAAATGGTGTGTCCTTAGCTCGTGTGTGCTGTTCAGACACTTACGATGGTCATCCCGCTAGGTCCCGTACTGTCTTTCAAGCCTACAAGGGCGATTCACTTGTAGTGCATGTGCACCATCTCCTTCCCGCTCTTTTTCCCTCTTTGGCACTTGCTGACTTCCTTATTTTGCAGTCTCATGCGCCATTTTATTTGATTTGCCACCTGTGCAGATCCCAACCGCGGAGTACTCTGCCCGGTGACCAAAAGCATACCTACCATTCCCCAGAACACTGTTACAATGTGTCGATATCTCATAGATAAGACCTGTCTCTGGCATATAAAGACCCTCGCCTTTTTATCAATGAGGCTGCACACTTCTGAGGCTCTGACGCTACCTCTCAACTCCGTAAGATCAATCCAATGTCTTCTAGTGATTACCTGTGTTATTTCTGTGGCAAAAAGAAATTCAAGTCTGTAAAGGCTTTGAACGCGCATCATCGGACTTGCCCTGCCTGCTGGGACAGCCCACCGGGCTCCCCAAAGCGTGTTCTTGGTCCCCTACCCCTCGAGCAGTGAAAGCGAGGATGCCTTGATGAACAAGAGAGTTGAGATGATGATCGTGGAGAAGGGCCGAGCCGTCCCCAGCAGTCTGGCCAGTCGGCCAATGACCTAGAGGCTCTACATATGGTATGCCTCATGCCTCTACAGCAAAATGTTTCTGATTTGATAACAGGACCAAGACAACAACCCCCCTGGCGAAGGCGAGTCGCCAACATCTGCAGCACCTGTGCGTTCTGCACGCTCTGGCCATACAATACGAATCCCTCGACGCCTGATGGACTACGTACCCCATGGTGACATGTCTCTGTCCCATGTTCCCTGGCATCCTACACCACCATCAGATGAACCGTCTCCATCCCCTCCACCTATCAACCCGCCACCGTCTTTCGAAACCCAGCCCAACAAGCTTGGGGTGTTTCGCCGATATCCACACCCTCCCTCATGGCATCCCAAAGGCGGCCAGTCACTCGACAGCGTATGTGATGCCTCAACTTTAGCCGCCCCCCCTCCACCTCCTATCAACCCAAGGGCCATGCACGAGCTGAATCTCGATTCTGAGCCCTTGCCCCACGAGCCGTTCTCAAGTCATACCGCGGCCATCCTCATGAAGTGCTATCACGACGGGTCTGGAAAGAAATCATCCGCGCACCTCAACTCCATGGCAAAGGCCATGCATGATGACCCTGAGTTCGATCTCGATACCTTGGCTAATTTTAGTGCCGAGAGGGAGAACGCCTTGCTCGACGCATTTCTGAAGTATGGGAGTGTTGACCACCCCTTTCGAAAGAATGATGGCTGGCATGAGGCAGGCGTTAAAATCCGCATCCCAGTGAGCGGCATTCAATTCACGTCTGAAAGCGAAGCTCCAGAGATCCAAGTAGATGGACTCCACTACAGACGGCTGATCGACATCATCACTGCCGTCTTTCAGGACGAAGCATCCAAGTCCTTCCATTTCAGCCCGTTCAAACAGTACTGGATCCCCGACGACGACAACCCCGAGGAGTGCGAGCATCTGTACTTGGAAATGTACACGTCAGACACCGCTCTCGATTGTCAAAGAGAGGTAGAAGCTTTACCTCGCGAGGATGGAGATAACCTGGAGCGTGTCGTCATACCTCTCATGCTAGCTTCTGACTCAGCTCACCTCACTAGCTTTGGCTCCACATCTGTATGGCCAATTTATGTCGGGTTTGGTAATCAGACAAAGTATGACCGTGCTAAACCCTCTGCACATGCGACACACCACCTTGCTTATGTCCCATCAGTACGTCAACAAATATCTTCACATAGTTTTATACCCAACATGATTTACAGCTTGGATCCGATTTCGCACATCGATACGCCGGGTTAACGGGTAGCCCACTTAATCAGGCTACAGAAACCCACTGCAAGCGCGAGTTGATGCATAAAGTCTGGGAAACATTGTTGGACGACGACTTCATCGAGGCATACAACCGTGGCCTTGTTTGCCGATGCCACGATGGCACATCACGTCGCTTTTTCCCCCAAATCATGACTTACTCTGCTGATTATCCCGAGAAGTATGTGCACTCAAACTGTATCTATGCTGCACTGACTCCTTATCCTCCTTACCCTTAGGGTTCTGCTGTCCAGCATCCGTTTGCTTGGAAGGTCCCCATGCCCCCGCTGTCTCATCAAGAAGGATGAAATTTTTGAGGTGGGGACTCCAAGGGACCTTGAACGTCGAGCAAATGTTCGCGTAGATAACAAGAACCGCCAAACGATCGAATCAGCCTGCAAGCTCATATTTAGAAAGGGAAAGCCGATTGCGGCTAAGGCAGTCGAGGACCTCCTTTTTGAGGAGTCCCTTGTCCCAACGCGAGCACGTACAGATCATTGGATCATGCGGGGGAATGCTAATGAGTTGTACTACCTAGAATGCTTTCTCATCAAGGCTCACACCGTATGGGCTCAAGTTGTACCCCCTCTTCGTCGTTGATCAACTCCATGAACTCGAACTTGGCGTGTGGAAGTCAACTTTGCTGCACCTCATCCGGATCTTGCACACATTACCCCGCAGAGACAACAGTGTCACTGCGGTCACAATGCTTGATACAAGGTGAGTTCCTGCAGACCTCATAGACACGCAGAGATAAAATAGAGATCACAAGGTATCGCCTTACTCCTACATTTGGGCGGGATACCATCCGCTGGTTCAACAACAACGTATCATTGATGAAGCAACTTGCTGCGCGTGACTACAAGGACATCCTTCAGGTAAGTCCCTTTGACTGTGCGTGTCGAAGAACTCATCTTAAGATTTATTACAGTGCGCCATCCCCGCATTTGATGGCCTTCTCCCAGATGAGGACGACGAGATCGTCCTAGATCTCCTATTCCTCATGGCTACATTCCACGCATACGCAAAGCTATGTCTCCACACAGAGTCAACGGTACAGTCATTTGAGCTAGTCATGACTGTGCTTTGCCAGGCACTCCGACGCTTTCGTGATGTCACATGTGCCCACTATCAAACAAGGGAGCTCCCACGAGAGATGGCTGCAAGAGCCCGGCGGGATGCAGCAGAAGTCCACAAGGGGGCAGCGGGCCCTTCATCGTCACGCAGTAGGCATGCTGGCCCAAGTGTTGCCCCCAGACGAAAGGTATTTAATATGAATACAACGAAGATTCACTCACTTCCAGACTATCCCTCTCACGTTTGGCAATTTGGAACAACGGACTCGTACAGCACTCAGACAGTAAGTACCATTGAGATTGGATTTCAATTCAAGCTAATAATCTTGTAGAGCGAGCTTGCCCATCGCCTGTCTAAGATGTGGTACATTTTATCAAATAAAAATAAAAATTTTGTCGCGCAAGTTGCAAACAAGGAGAACCGTGCACAGTTCTATCAGGACCTTAAGAAGCGGCTACTTGACACTCGGGAAGATGAGCAGGCACCTGAGGTTGCAGCACCTGCGAGGGAGAGGACCCAGCGCATCGCAGGAGATGATGACCTCCAGCCAACAGATCCTGAAGCCCGCTATCACATTGGCACAAGGGCCTTGGTTCAGCACAATCTCCAGTCATGGCTGAACGACAACTTGGAGGACCCAGCGTTCAAGGTGTGTTTTCGTTACTTGTCTGAACTAGGTTAACACATGGCTAGAACTTTCATCAACGTCTTATTGACCACATCCTTGCACGATGGGAAGGGATTGCTTGGGATGGTGATGAAAACGTGTTCACAGAAGTTCAGCGCGAGAAGGTAATAATCGAGAACAACAAGATATATGTTCTCTCCACTGCACAATTCAACTACACCAGCTACGACGCACGCCGCTTGCAAGATGTAGTGAACCCCCACTCGCACCCCGATATCATGGTGTTATCTCATGAGGATGACACTCCTGACAGACCAGCTCATCCGTACTGGTATGCACATGTGGTGCGCATTTTTTATGTGCTTGTTTGGTTCAGGGTCCCTGGCTCGATTGAGTTGACAGAGCCACGACACTTTGATGTCTTGTGGGTGCGCTGGCTTGGACTGGACTCATTTGGTGCAAGCGGTTGGGCCACTCGTCGTCTCCACATGCTTGGATTTCTTCCCTCAGATGACTCTCACGGCCCTGCATTTGGCTTTATCGACCCAAGTCAGGTGATTCGTGGTGTGCACCTCATCCCTGTGTTCTCCCATGGGACAACTCAGGAACTTCTGGGGCCCACAAAGTCAATTGCACATCACCATCCAGAGCTCGAGGATGAAGATTATCTTTTGTACTACCTTGACGTGTAAGTCTAGTTACTCTACTATGATCTGGTCTACTGATAGAATGCCAAGATTTGTCGATCGGGACCACTTCATGCGACAGCGTGGAGGCGGTGTTGGTCACCTGTCCACCCGCCATTGCAACAAGATGTTGTTGCATGATAAGCTTCAACTATTACACGACAATGTGGACTCCTTGTCCCACCCTCATTCCACCTCAGCATCTCCAGAACAACCACAATCCAACCTACACAACGAGGACGGCGACTCGAGTTCCTCACACTCATCAGATACCCCCGAGAACATGGACGATGAGCTGGCAGAGATAGAAGATGCCGATGACAAGGATTTGGTGGACGACGAGGGGGCTGTGGATGTGTTGGAGGGGGCTGTTGATGATGAGGACATACTTGCAGCTGCTGGCTTTTCAGCCTTATAGCAATGTGGAATAGTGTATAATGAAATGCATGATCTTTAATGGGTACTACAGACGCGGATGTCAGCTGGCCCAGCCCCCTCATGCCCGTAGTATGCAAACATTTTTTTCCGTTTGGTAAGCTAAATCTCACCTTTGCATCTCGGCATTATTAGTGGTCCTGAGACCGGACCTACTCCTGGCTTGCTGTCTCAGCACCCCTTCACTTCTGGTGTCGACCCGGAGGCACCAGTACAGTCTGCTCCATGTGTTTTACTTAGAGAATTATGGCTTCTCGTCTGACATTATAATGCTTCATGATGCTTCATGATGCTTCATAACGCCTCACAATCTCTTATAATGTGTATTATAATGGTTTATAGTGGATCATAATCTCTCATAATGCGTATTAATGCCCCTTATAATGGTTCATAATTTTTTATGCTGCCTTATAAACGCCTGTAAAGCATCATAACACACGGAAAACATTTTGGGCTCCGGCAATGCCCGAAAATGCCCGAAATTTTTTGACCAATTTGCTGATGAACTACTACAAAGAGAAGGGACTTTGGCACCCCATTGACGCTGCACAAGCCCCACCTGTAG
>QLOZ01004145.1:0-13135 GCA_003314065.1 Lactarius sp. MG50 | reverse complement strand
ATAACTAAGGCAAGGGCCGTCCTTCTTTCGTGTAAGAGATAAAGTTGATGGGCCAGAAACTCGTGTTCGATATTGAAGTGCTGCGTGCACGTTCGTTCGCAAGTTGCGCTGTGTACTCTAATTCGTGCGTTGAGGTACACTTCTACACTGTCGAGGTGGTCCTGTTCCTCGAGTCGATCGAGTAGCTCTTCGTTGGTGGGGTCCAGGGTGGTCGATGTAGTCGGGAAGCTAGTTCTTATGTTACACGTAGGTCCCACGCGTATCGCTAAGTCACGCTTAGGCTGGTAAGGCCTTTGGACTTGAGAAAGGGTTCGAGGAATCGCCTCAAGGAGTGAGGATGCACACGAGGAAGGAAAGGGGAACGCTGGCTAGTATTGGTACAGAAGAACTAGCTTGGGAAATACAGACGGTCGGTCTCGTCCTTAAGTACTACGCATCCTGGGTAACTCCTACTGTATCTGGTAATGGTCACGTATCATCAGTCACCGGCCCTCGCCTTAGTCGTACAAGTAGGTAAAAGAAGTAAAAGGAAAAAGAAGCGTAACACCAAGGGTGAGGATGTACTGCGCGATTCTTCTGTTGATCTTCTGGGGTGCACGGTAGTACTGGAGATTCTTGTGGTCGGTGATGACCACCACTTGATGCTGGGCGCCCATGAGCAGGTGGCGCCAATGTTCGAGGCCGCGTACGATGGCAAGGAACTCTCTGTCCCAGATGGGATAGTTGCGCTCCGTAGCGGTGAAGGTTTTCGAGTCGTACCTGACTGGTCAGCGGCGCCCCTGGGGATCATGTTGGTACAGGATGGCACCGGTTGCGTTCTGGGAGGCGTCGACCTCAAGTTCATAGGGTCGTGCGGGGCTGGGCTGCCAGAGGATTGGATCGCTAGTTACTATCTCGATCAGCTGATCCACTGCGGCGGTGCATTCATCTGTCCAGATGAAGGGGACTCCTTTCTTCAGGAGTGTGGTGAGGGGGCGCGCTATTTTGGCAAAGCCTGGGATGAAGGGATGCTGGTAGCCCAGGACTCCTAGCGTCGATCTGAGCTGTTTGACGCTGGTGAGCTTTCGTGGCCACTCCTTGATTCCTCTCAGTTTGCTGGATTTGATGCGCAGGGACTCGCCATCAATGATCAAACCTAGGTATTTCACTCTTCGCTGTTCGAAGAGGCATTTCTGGGGTTTGAGGAAGAAGGAGTGCTCCTCCATGAGGTCAAGGAGGGCGTGCATGATTTCTCTGTGCAGGGCGTGGTCCAGAGGCGTGGCGATAAGGATGTCGTCCATGTACACGAAAATCATCCTGGGGTATTTGAGCTTTAGTGGGCGTAGCAGTCTGTCCATGACACGTTGGAAGGTGCTGGGGGCATTGCATTGACTGAAGAGCATAATGCGGGGCTTGAACAGTCCTTGTGGCATTTTGAAGGCAGCCTTCCATTGGTCGCCGTCTTTGATCCATACGTTGTGATACCCCCATTGGATGTTGAACTTGGTGAACAGGGCGCGTCCTTCTAGGTCTCTGGTGAGGACGTTAATGTCTGGCAGGGGGTAGATGTCTCTAACGGTCCAGCTATTGAGTGTGTGGTAGTCCTGGACGGGGTGGAGCGACCCATCCTTCTTCTTGATGAAGAAGAAGGGGGCAGCATAGGGTGACTTGGACAGGCGAATGTACCCCTTTTCGAGGTGTTCCTTGATCCACGCGTCAGCAGTGAGCATTTCCTTGGGGTTGAGCAGGTAAACCTTGCAGTCCAAGGTCACAGGGGCGTCAGGTTTCAGCTTGATCACGTGATCGTCCTCTCTACTGGGTGGGAAGCGCTGTGCTTCCTTTTCTGAAAAGACTCTCCAGTGGCGTGCGTACTCACGCGGCACATCGGCGGCTGTCAGGGCAGTTTGCTCTTTATGGGTGCGGATCGCCCATTCCTGAGCTATGTTAGTACAATTGATCTGGAGGACGAGGCTATCTCCTTCCTCCCACTCGGTGGCATGCAGCGCGTGTCCGAGCATCTGCGCATAGCGCAACAGGGTTCTAGGTTGGTCAGGGGCTTTCCTGCTGGTTGCTGCGAGGGTTAAGGGTCCACTGGCAATTGTCTTGGTGGACCAGTCGATGGTTGGGTTAAAGGCGTGGGTTCATCTCCTTCGTCTGCGCTGTGGAAGGACGGCGAAGCTGTGCTGGTGCTGGGCTGATCGACTTCGATTGGTTCTGGTGACTCTGGTTTGAAGGAGCTGTGGCCTAAGCCGGTTTCGTTGGCAAATTCCTTCTCTAGGATGGTGCTTCTGTGCGTCCAATAAGTTCCGTTCTCATAAACGAGAAAGTACCAATTGTCATTAATGTACTCGATTGGTCGCTGTTGAATCCCCGATGCTGTTGGGACTTGGAGGTGGTAGCACCACCTGGTGTCTTCTCTGTTTCTCCACCAATAGGCGTCTCTGGTGATGTAGTCAGGTAAGTCGCCGGCTTCTCTGGTGGTGACTTGTACTTGGTTATCTTGGCTGAGATCTAGTCTGATTTCTTCCAGGGTGTCTGCACTCTAGGGGAAATCCTGTGGCCTCAAAGAAGGCGGTGGCGATGAAATCGAGTTCTTCTGCAATTTCCTGGATCTGGGTTAGAAGGGCGGTAATAACCCTATGCTGGTGGTTTGGTCCTTTGCTACAGGTAGCAGGACAGTTGAGGGCGTGTAATCTCGCGTCCTCCTGGGCTTGCGCAAACTGCTGGCGCACTAGGGTGATGGCCTGGTCAAGGATTTCTGGGTCTATTTCTCTGGTGGTGGGGTAGCGGGGTCGCTCCAGGGTGGGAATCTAAGTTCTGAAAGTTGATAAGCGGCCTCTAACTGGTCTGCGCGTTCGCGCCACTCGATGTAGAGGTAGTTGTATACGGTTTGCTCGATCTCGAGTCCTAGGTGACTCGTGTTCCTGGTTGTTGCGCAGGTGAACTGGCACACCCAATTGTGTGTGGCGATGGCGGCGTCTAAGGACTGTGCCCAGTGGTCTAGGTTTGCCTTTTGCTGGTAAAGGGCTTCTCAGCGCTGGAGGTATTCAGTGTAAAGGCGATGATGATCGTTCTCCAGGTTTACTCAGAGTTGTGGTATGGGCAGTACTGGCTAGCACAGAAGTACGAGTGAAGGCTAGCGTGGCACTCCTGATGGGTTTCGTGCTTCTGGGCTCCTGGGATAAATGCAATGGTGTCTGGTGAGGCAAGGACTCTGAATGTCCTGAGGTTTGGGGGCAACGGGTATTCTTCCTTTAGGCTAGAGCGTTTGTGGTGGCGCACCATACACAAATGGTAAGGAAGCTTGACTTATGTTAAGGCTCGAGGGGCCTTCTGGCATGACTTGTGCGACTTAAGCCTAAAAGACTAGATGGAGAGTATCACGTGTGGTGATGAGGAGCACGGGATCTGAGCGAGGTACTTGCAGTGACCTCAATGACGTGGAGAGGGAAGCTAAGTTCTTCAGGGTATTGCGGAGTCATGAGGCGCATGACCTGAGGCAATCTGAGCTAAGTCGTTACAGCCGACTTAGAGATGCGTGGGAGTAAAGCTAGAGTGCCCAAGCATTGGCGAGGGCAATGACAAGGCAAGAGCGGTGACTTGAGATAGCAGAGCTCAAGGCGCGGGACAGGAAGTGGGGACAAGGGAAAGCAAGGTCAGGTCTCAATTGCAAAACTAAGTCAAGCTTAGGGCTTGACTCTGCATAAAGTGGACTCCTTATATAGGAGTCCTACAGGGAATCACGTGTCACCTACTACTGAGTCATAACGAAGGTAGTAGAATGTCCAAGAACATTTTGTGCTAAGTATAGTATCGGAAGGAGTCAGTACGAGTCGTGATCTAAGTATAGTAGCAGGTCGATCCGCGGATCGACCAGCATGAGTCACAGTGCCAAGCAGGCCAAGAAGGTAATCAGTCAGCAGTCCGTAAGCACGTATAGTAAGCAGTAGGCAGTCACTGAGTCACAAGACAAAGAGGGTAAGCATAGTATCGTAAGCAGTCCACGTACGGGGGTCGACGGTCCAGCAGTCCAAGAGGGAGATCGTAACAATAGTAAATGATGTCCTAACGATCTTAGGGCGTAACGACCTCTTCCTGAAACCCCAGAAGTGCCAGTTCGAATCGGACTCCGTCGAATACCTAGGAGTCATCATCAGCGAAGGGTCCATTGCTATGGACCCCATGAAAGTCACAGGAATCAAAGCCTGGAAGCAACCAACAACCCTGAAGGAAGTGCGAGCACTGCTTGGCTTCCTAAACTTCTACCGCATGTATATCCGCGGTTTCAGCACACTCGCCGCACCACTCAATGCCCTTGTGGCCTGGTGTGCAAAAGGAGGGAAGTTTTACTGGGACGAAACCCACCAGGAAGCTTTCGACAGTCTCATCGAAGCGGTAATCACAGCACCAGTCTTGCGTCAACCCCAGTTTGAAAAAGTGTTCGTTGTTGACACTGACGCCTCGGCATATGCTATTTGTCACGCCCACTATCTGGGCGTACCTCCAATGGCGATGGAGGGGGCGTCAGCGAAGCTGCTGAGCTTGGGGACTGAGGGCGCGACAGGGGCAGGAGTTCTGAGTACCTCTCCCTGGCTGGAGTGCTGCGAGTGCGCTTGAACTTAAGTCCCTTCCCCTTGATCATAGACGAGGGGAATCTGAGCGAAGTCAGGCAATAGGCCTGAGGAGCGAGGGTTCACAAGAGAGGAGCGCGAGCGACGGTTCACAAGTCTGAGATTACAAGAGAACAGACTTAAGGTCTGCTCTAAGCGAAGCGACGCGATATAAGTACAAGCGGTTGTGAGTCAGAGCGAGTCAGTATGAGTCACAGTGTCCCTAGGACACTAGTAAGCAGTCCGAGTCATCAGGAATCATAGTACAGTAGGTGAGTCATAAAAGTGTGAGCCAATAAGAGGCTGAGGCAGCGCATGTGCAGAGGCGTGCAAATGTAGCACTAGTGGTTGCGCGCCGGTCCAGGCGGTCCGTCAGACCGGGTGGTGAGTAAGTGGTACAGTGGTGAGACGCAAGAATGGGGTCACGGGCCGTAGGGGCCCGGCAGTCCATGGAGTCAAGTAAGTAGTAGCACCGCGCCTCCTTGTGAACAACAAGGAAGGACGATGCTACTGTCAGTCGAAGCGCGAAGTGACGGGCATAATAGAAAGTAAAAATGAAAGTGTACAAGTCCGCAGAACGTAACAGCACATGCCTGTCTCGCAAATGCAACAAACCACTCAACCACCACCACTATCACCCATCAACCCATTGACACCATCCGAGACGGAGTCCCCACAACTACAATACCCCGAATCAGAGCACCGCGACCACGACCATATCGCACCCTGATTACTAGTACAATCGACAACCTACAGACCCAGGCGGAGGTCTATCAAGTCCCCTGGAGTCAAGAAGAAGTAGAAAGATTACACGAAGCCCACTCCATTGCAATCACCCTTGCCACCATTCACAACGTCACCTGCAATGAACACTGCCAACAAAACCCTGATCACGACCATCGCCTGCTCCAGAAGCTACAGGAGTTTAGTCACTCCAGCTCATCCATTTTAAAAGCCCTTGATGAGGGACGCATTGTCTTGAACCCAGAAGCCAAAGAACTGATTGATTATGCTCGCTACGATTCCCTGGCTTGATTACAATCCGCATTTGACAAACACCCGATTGATGATCTCGTCATGATACATTCCTGACTGGACTGATTTGAATCCCCGTTCCCTGTACGATACAAAAGGTTGCCGACTGACACACGCCCCTAGTTATAGGTACCCCATGTCTTCTTTAGAATCCTCGCCCTTGCCAACGATGCCTCTATCCTCCCCTGAATTGATACCACTCCGACCATGACCCCTTATTACCCCGCAATGATCTCGACGACGACATGAACCCCGACATCGCAGAGACTTTGACTTGGACAGTCGAATGAATGCATTAATGAAACGAATATACGAGATCACCGCACAAAACGTGGTCGCTCGCCTCACCTTTGAGGCGCACTTTAATTGGGGACCCATCACATCTTCCGCATCGACCCTACTTGACTCTCTCATTGAGGAAGACACGACTATGACTGACACCTGGTGAAGCTGGGACGTCTTCAGACCTGACAAAGGGGCAGTGTTACGCTTCTGACCACCTTATCCCCTTACCTTTCACTTTCTAACCTTTAAACCCTTTGAACGTCTCGAACCCTTGACTCAATTATGATACTGACTCACGTGACCTGACTTGGAAGCCCGCTCTCACGACCTGTTGACTATATAAGGTAGCCTAGACTAGTCTTGTATCTCTAGGCTTGTTCTCCTAGTACCAATACTGAGCTCCGCTCTGGCCTGCAGCAGCTAACCGGCCTTCCCTCTCATCTTGTGAACCATCAGATCCTCAGGCCGATTGCCTGACTTTGAATCCCCGTTGTGAACCCTTGTCATTGGGTTGCGCATCTAAGGGGACCGCCACTGTGTCTAGTCTCGATCCCGAGACTCACAGTGTCTGAGTCGCGCTTTGACTCAGCGACCGATTGACACGATACGCCCAGCGCTCAGGTGTAACATTGCCTGTGGTCTATCGGCTAGCGCTTCCGCCACAATGGAAGATCTTTGACACCTTCCACGCCTCTCTGCTTTCACCATATAAGGAGACGGAGGAACATGGGCACAATTTCCCACAGCCACCACCAGAACTAATTGAGGGTGAAGAACAGTATGAGGTTGAGGAAATCACAGCCTCGAGGAGACAGGGTCGCAAAAAGGAACTCCAATACAGGGTCCGCTGGAAAGGATACTCCACCGCCGACGACACGTGGGAGCCTGTAGGCAACCTTCACACTCCAGAACTTGTGAAGGAATTCCATGAGCAAAATCCCATGGCCATCAGGACAATGGTTTTTAAGGAGACCCAGGAAGTGGAAGCAGGCCCATGTTGAACCACAACAACACCCTCCAACTTTTCATCGCCTCCCCCACCGAGACCATCCACACTCTCCTCAATGGCATGGCGCAAAGCCTCCAAGTCTGGTATGACAATGACAACCCCTATGCAACGGAGGCAGTCCAGGCTGAGGCCCTCTGCCTTTATGACGACAAAGCAGCGACCCGAGCCCTCGACGGTGTTGGGGCAATCTACGCCATCCCCTCCTATGAAGAATACAACTGCGCCTTCCCCGCGGTCCCCTCCATTGCCAGCGAGTGCGCTGGCAGCGCCAGTGCCATGGCCATGCTGGAGTGGGACGACCCGTGGAGCCAGCAGGCTACTGCAGGGATGACCGAAGGTGGTGAGTGAACCCCCCCCTTGCAGGGCGACGGAGGACACGCCAGTCCTCGTGATACAGACAACTGTGAGTCCTTTTGGGACTCTGATGCAGAGCACGGCAACGACAGTACAGCGGCGGGCCATGATGGCCCAGATGGAGGACTGGATCCCGGCCCACCGGGATTGGGTGGAGCGGATGGCACGTGTGGGACAGCGCGCCTAAGGAGAGGGGTGGTGTCACGCATAGGCCGCTGGGCCAGGGGAGTTAAATTTTCAGTCACGTTTTACCTACGATCCATCCCCCATCGCGTGCATCACAAGACGTGCCCCTTCCTACCCGGAGGCACTGCCAGAACAGGTGGGGGCATGATGTGACGTGACAAAGGGTCACATTGGACTCCACACATCCCCACTTTCCCCATGGCTCAAGGACTGTGCACGATACGATTACTGTACACTTACGAATCCAATCGACCCACCTCGTCTTGAGGTGGGTCTCATGACACATACTACTTACAGAACAGACCATATAAGTAGTAGTGCAGCTTGGTAGACAAACCCCAAGCTTTGACTTGACTTCCATCTAAATACAGCTATTCGTCTCTGTCTCCTCTTCAGTGTGACTTGGGATCTCTTGATCTTATCTAAGTCTCACTTCTTCTCCCTCAAACTTTGTGCAAGCGTAGCCAAGTCGACTTGGACTTCAATCCAGTACGAGCTTAGTCAGCGTCACTTGAAACTTGAAGTCTCATCTAGACTCAAGGCCCAGCTGAGCCTTAACAGCGCTGCCAGCAACGCACCATGATGAGCAGTGCACTGCGACGGAGCCCTGTGACCGATGAGCACCATGACCACCAGCACCATGACTACCAGCACCGCGACCACGACAGTGCGCTGCAACCAGCAACGCACCACAACAAGCAGCACACTGCAATGGAGCACTGCGACCACGACAACGCGCCGTGACCAACAACGCACCGCGATGACCAGCGTGACTGCAACAGGTTGCGCGACTACAACTAGCAAATGTGACGGGCGAGACAGAGGATAGTATATTAGAACATTCCATAGTGTATAATGTATGGTACATAGTACAGGGTGAATACCAGTGTGAAGACCAGTTTCAACTGGTCATAACCATTGGTTATGACCAGTTTCAACTGGTCTCTTGCAGTTCGAAAAAAGACCAGTTGTGACCAGTCAGTGACTGGTCACGAACTGATATTGACTGGTTCTGTGTGGTTCGGTTCGGTCACGGGGCCCTGAAGTAAGAGTTATGACTGGTTGTGGTCACAGTCACAGGCCCAAAATGTAAAAAAACCAGACCGGACCGGACCTTAAAGGGCTAATTGCCATGCCAGGCTGTTGCAGCGACCACCACTGTACCATGTCACTACAGCTGCTGCCACACCAGCACCGCCACCATGCCAGCAGCACCACCACAGCTGTTGCACCAGTCCCGCCACCATACCATGTCACCATGGCTGCTGCCACACCAGCGTCGCCGCTGCCGCTGCCACAACCAGTGCCATGCTGGTAGCGTCACTGGCTGCTGCCACGCAGGCAGTGTTACCACACCTGCACCATTGCTGCAGTGCGGCCACAGCAGCAACACAGCTGTAGGAGGTGGCATGGTGCTGAGTGCACCCACACACCCTGAGCAAGCCCCTGTTGCATAGCAGCAAGCAATAGCTTGATGTCTGGAGAGCAGGGGCTTTTGATGAAGTGAGGGTGACATGCACAACACATCTTGGCTTGTCAGTTTAGCCACTTTTGGGACTTGGTTTACTTGACAGCACCCTTAGCTTGGACTACTTGGCACACTTGCTATACATACTTGAATGCTTTGCTTTGCTTGGTGGTCTTGTCTTATGTCTTGGTATGCTTACTCTATTGGATGCTCTTTTTAGACTTGTTTCACTTGACAGCACCATGCACTTGCCTTGGCTTGGTGCATTTACTTGGATACTTACTCTGCTTGGTGGTCTTGTCTATGTCTTACTATGCTTACTTTTCTGGGTGCTCTTATTGATGAACCCACTAAGTGAAGAATAAGTGACTTAGCTTACTTGGTGGGCTTTTAAGAGAAATAAGGTAACTAAGTCTACTAAGTTTTTTTAACATTTCGCTGATGCAATAGGAGCAGATCTTCATATTGGGTAACATTATGGGTTGCATCAATTCTGATGAAACCATGGCCAAGGTGCCAGAAAGCGTCCAATTGAAAACTTGTCTAAATGCATAGGATGAGTGCATCTGGGTGCAATCTTGATTCCAGGGGAGGAGGATCGAGCTTATCTTTGTAAAATGCAAATACATTTTCCTCTTTGAGTTTATCTACCCAAAGCTTTGATGAGATTGCATCTTCTGGGTGCAATCTAATCTTTTCTTCCTCAAGTGCGTGAGCCTGTTGGCTGACATCACTAAGCGTAACAAATCTATCTTGGTGTAAGGTGGGAGTGCCCACTGAGCTCAAAATGAGCATGGCAGAGTGTCCACACACCAATCTGAGCCTTGCCGCGCTCATCCACTTTTCAACACTCACCCTCATTCTTGTGTCCATCCTTACCATCCACATTCGCTCACACATCACCCCTCACAAAGTACCTCCCAAATCTCACCCTCCCTTGCTTTCACTCCTCTTGTTCACATCTTCCTCACCTCCGCCACCCATCACCCCACCAAGTGTCACCTTGGCCCCATTTTCATTCCTTGCTACCTCCTTACTTGGCGTGTGTCCACAAGGTGCCTCCCCACTCTCGCCCTGGAGCCTGCCACCCCCTCTAACCTTTTATACCCTCTCACCACCTCATCGCCTGCCTCACAACCAGCCACATCACCCCCTCACACACCCTTAAACCCAACATCACTCCCCCTGGCCCCTGCCAACACCATCACGCATGACACATCAAGCAAGCCATGCACAGCAGTGCCTTCAGCACAACCCTTACATCCTTATCTCTACTGTTACACCTTTCTTTTCATTTATGTTTTCCTTCTTGACTATTTTCTTCCTTGACTACCTACCCTATATGATTAGGGCGAGGGCCAGCGACTGATGAAGCACGTGACTATTCCAGATGATGTAGGAGTTACTCACGCTATGAGATACTTAAGACTGAGGCCTGCCGATTGTATTCCCTAAGCTAGTTCTCTTGTACCAATACTAGCCAGCATTTCCTTCCTCCTTAACCTTGTGCATCCTCACTCCTTGAGGTGATTCCTCGAACTTGATTCTAAGTCCAAAGGCCTCATCAGCCTAAGCATGACTCAGCGATACGTGTGGGACCTACACATAACATCTACTCTATCATCTCCTTACTGAATTTACTTTGAAGAACCCCCATCCCTCATTTGATGTACCATACCTACAGTTTCCCATTTTGCATCTCAGTTCACCCTTACCCCCTCATGCCTGTGCAAGTCACTGTGTGCTATACCACCTTTATACCACCCCTCGTGTTATGCACCTCATTACAAGGGTCACCCCTGACTTCACCTCTCAATCATAGCACATCCTGTGTTATCTCCACCTGCTCACTATCCCCTTCTTGCTGACAAGTTAGATTACTGGTGATGTACCTAGATACACGCTCCCTGCTATAAAAGCCCCAGAGAAGCCTCTTTAGAAGCAAGCAACTTCTTATGGACTTTCTTTCCTCCTTGGTTCCCTGTGTGATCTCTCAGCATAAACCACACCACTGTGCCATCTGCATTTGGAAGTTCTTGTGTCTGAGGATCTTGCCTTCTTGCTTTCCTCTGTCTTTCCTCTGTCTTTCCCTCTGGACCATGCTAGGCAGCTCAGGCTTGGTGACTGCCCTCCAATGCTCGAGCTCTCAGGCCCCTCTTCTCACACCCTTGCTTTCTTAAACTCACCAGCACGTCTCCAGGTGTGTTTTATTGGCTGCCATCAGGTGCTGAATCTTGAATGGCATGTACCTATAGTAAGCGATATTAAATATCAGATCTAAATGGAGAGCTCATTTACATATGATCTCCCAAGGATCTATCTTCAGCATCAACATATTTCTAATCTGCTCCCAGGCAGCATGCAACATGTGAGTATAGGCAATATTGGCTAAGTCAACCTTATGATTGTGCTTCTTCTTATAGTGTCCCAGAACAATTGATGTGTGATGATAAAGTTTGATCAAGATCTTGTAACTGCAACCTAATTTAAGCTTCTTGGTGTCAATCTTGTGCTGCCAATTGAAATACTTCTTTTCATACTTGCTCCTGCCACCAGATAGCTGGTGTGAGCACACAAAAAGCTGTTTCTTCAACCAGAGCCTTTTCCCTGGTATGACAGTGGAGCTGATAAGCTTGATGGAGTAAGCAAGCTCCTCCCCTTGGCACCACATGTGAAAGTCAGCTAGATCTGTTACACCTGAGTCCTGGGCATATTGTATCGGTCGATCACTGAGTCAAGTCTTGACTCAGACACTGCGGGTCTTAGACTTGAGGCTGGATGCAGTGGCGGTCCCCTTAAGCGTGTAACCCAGTGTCAAGGGTTCACAAGGGGGGTTCAAAGTCAGGCAATGGGCCTGAGGATCTGGGGGTGCACAAGGTGAGAGGAAAGCCAGTTAGCCACCGCGGGCCAGAGCGGAGCTCAGTATTGGTACAAAGAGAACAAGCCTAGGGGATACAAGCTACTCTAGGCGGCCTTATATAGGTAGGGAAGTGTGCTAATGAGATGCCAAGTCTGGTCACGTGAGTCTGTAGCATGTGCGAGTTGAGGGTTCGAAGCAGTCATGAGGCAAAAAGGTGAGAAGTGAGGAGTAGATAGGCATAGTGGGTAAAATGGGTAAAATCGTAACAAGATCACTCCACTCAAGCAAGAATCTGCCCCTTTCCTGATCATGATTGAAACTACCCAGCCATCACAAAGTGGTGGGGTTTTCCACTGCATGGAGATTCAGGCAGAGTTTAGTGGGTGGAGCAATTGGTCTGGTCAACATTTTAGGGGTGGGTGGTGAAATAGACAAGCAGAAACACAGCAACATCATCATTTCAGTGTTGGGGACAGGGCTGGGATGGTAGGGCAGTTGTAAACATAATGCACATTCCTCCTTCTGCTGGATGTGTTTCAGATGTGTTCC
Organism: Lactarius sp. MG50; assembly: GCA_003314065.1. Taxonomy (NCBI): domain Eukaryota; kingdom Fungi; phylum Basidiomycota; class Agaricomycetes; order Russulales; family Russulaceae; genus Lactarius; species Lactarius sp. MG50. The sequence continues at coordinate 800 of QLOZ01004145.1, read as the reverse complement.
AGCCACAAATCAGAATGCCACAAATTGTGAAAATTAAAAATTAAATAACTTATTACATGTGTAACCATTAAACATTTCATTAAACATTAAATGTTGTTATTTGTGTTATATAAGCAGACAATTTGAAACACCACATTGATGACTAAGTTTTGTCCATTTATGGTATACATCTGAAATGCTACATTTCAAAAGCTTTCTGCACTGCTGTGCTTCTTCAGTCCCTAGCAAGAGAATAGAAGAGTGGAGTGGAGTTAGAGGAAAAAGAGACTTGGTCCTGTTATCCAGTCTGGCTGTTTTGGGGGGGTTTATATATAACTTTGTCAGGTGATTTGTAATGTGATTAATAATACAGATCTGATGATCTGAGAACAAGGGAATAAGGTTTGTGCTATTTTAGCACTGTTCTATTTTTGTGTGAAACAGGGGAAGTAGAGTTTGTGCTATTTTAGCACTGGACTAAATTAGTCTGGCACAGGGGGAGTAAAGTTTGTGCTAGTTTAGCACTGATGTGAAATTGGACCCTTTTTAATTTGTGATCTGAAACAGGGGTGGTTCTATCTTTAGACAGAGATCTGTTGGGGCAGATTTATTTGCGCAAAAAAGTGGAGTGAGTTTTTTTATTTTTGAATTTGAAATGTTGGACTATATATACTGGGCAGTTTGGAGTGGGGGACTTTATCCCCTCTTTCCTGTTCTCTCCCATTCTCTTCTCTTTATCTGCTGTGTCTGTCCCTATGGGACTGTCCCTGTGGGACTGTCTCTATGGGACTGTCTTTTCTTTTTGTGTAAGTCCTTTGTCT
>QLOZ01004141.1:0-16035 GCA_003314065.1 Lactarius sp. MG50 | reverse complement strand
GGTACCAGCAGCGGCACCATCGGGCGCAGCGGCGGTGGCACCAGCGAGCATGGCGGCGGTGGCACCAGCGGGCGCAGCAGCTAGCACCAGCGCGGCGGCAGGACCACCAGCAGCACCAGCGACGGCACCATTGGGCGCACCAGTGCGACGGTAGCACCGACACCAGTGGTACCAGCGGCGACACCATCGGGCGCAGCAGCGGCGGCACCAACAGGTGCAGCAGCAGTAGCACCAGGTGGCGGTGACAACAGTAACAATAGTAATATTCATTTTTTTCTTTCTATTCAAATAGTACAGGGTGTACAATATAGCACAGTGTACATGAATCACAGTAGTAGTAAAAATACAACCTGAACCAGTGTGATGCCGCCACGGTGCCGCCGGTGTGTAGCGTCAGAGCCGGCTTCGAGCCGACTGGCTTGGCTCAGCATGGCTCGGCTTGCTCAGTGAACCGGCTCGGCTCGGCTCGGCTCACCAACAGGGTCGGCTAATAGGTGGCTCGGCTACGGCTCGGCTCGGCTCGTGCAGCCGCCGCAACACTAGCCTGAATATGTCGGCCAGTATTCGGGCCATGTTTTGTTGCAATGTGTATCTACCAAGAATCAAATCTATGTGTATCCCAGCTCAGTTACACACATCGACAGTCAAGGCCGCACTCCCTGCCTTTCTAGACAGTGGAGCAACAGAAAACTTTGTTAGCCCAGCATTCATTAAACAACACAGACTCGCCACACTCCCCCTCAGACGCCTGAGGAAGCTACGCAATGCAGATGGAAGCAAGAACAGTATTGGGGAGCTCACCAGGTTCACAGAACTAGAGGTCTTCACTGGGAAGGACAGCCATGTTCACCGCTTCTACGTCGCAGAACTGGGAGGGGATGATCTAATCCTCGGATACCCCTGGCTCGCTGCCACTAACCCGCGCATAGACTGGGCCAAAGGCACACTGGATGCAGAAGTCATTATATGCACGCCAGAAGCGTCCCTCACAGAACCCACATTCCCTGTACGTGTCGCTGGCTTCCACACTGAAATCCCATCATGCCCGCCACTCCTAGAGCCAGGAGATGAGCTTATCGTACGACTGTGCAAAACTACTGTTTCCCAACGCATTGCCAAAGAAGCCCAGTCCACAGAAACGCGAACATGGGACCAAATAGTACCCGCACACTACCACCGCTTCCGCAAAGTGTTCAGTGAGCAAGCAGCCCAACGATTCCCAGGTTCACGCCCATGGGATCATGCTATCGACCTCAAACCAGATGCACCTACAAACTTCGACTGTAAAATATACCCGCTTAACCCCAAGGAACAAGTATTCCTGCGCCAATGGACCAAGGAGAATGAATCACAAGGCCTTATCAAACCATCGAAGTCAGAATACGCATTCCCGGTCTTCTTTGTCAAGAAAAAGAATGGGGAACTACACCTGGTTATCGACTATCAGAAGCTCAATGCTGTTACTGTCCGCAACTGCTACCCACTCCCCCTCATCCCAGAACTCATTGACAGGGTGAGAGGGCACGCGCTTTTTACCAAGATGGACATTAGATGGGGCTACAACAACATCCGCATATGCGAAGGGGACCAGTGGAAGGCGGCATTCAAGATGAACCTTGGACTATTCAAACCAATGGTCATGTTCTTCGGCCTCACCAACTCCCCAGCGACATTCCAGACCATGATGAATCAGATCTTCAAGGAACTCATCGACGGTGGATATGTCACAGTATATATGGACGACATCCTTGTACACACACCATTGGACTATACACTACATCGACGCATCACCACCCAAGTTTTGGAAGTTCTTCTCCAACACGACCTCTATCTACGGCTGGCCAAATGCCTCTTTGAAGTCATAACAGTGGAGTACCTTGGTATTATACTTGAGAAAGACCACCTCCGCATGGATCCCATCAAAGTCAAAGCAATCCTAGAATGGCCAGTCCCCAAGTGTGTACGCGATGTGCGCGCGTTCATTGGATTTTGCCTCTTCTATCGCCGATGGATCCCCAAGTTTAGCGAAAAAGCACGCCCCATGAATGAACTTACGCACAAGGACACTCCCTGGGAATGGACAGAAGAGCGACAGGCTGCCTTTGACACCCTCAAGGAGAGTGTAGCTTCTGCACCAGTACTGCGGCAACCAGACTTCAGCAAACAGTTCTATGTAGACACAGATGCATCCCAGCACGCACTCGGCGCAGTTCTGCAACAACTGGATGAACAAAACCATCTCCACCCCATCACATTCCACTCCAAAACCTTTGACGCCACTCAACGCAACTGGGATGTTGCAGATAGAGAAGCCTTCACAATATTGGACGCCCTGTGCACCTGGAAGGCATACCTCGCAAGTAGTGAACACAAAGTTGTCATCTGCACGGACCATCGCAACCTACAGTACTTCCTATGCCCACAAAACCTCAACCGCCGCCAAGCTAGATGGTCACCAGAGCTCCAGGAATATGACTTCAAACTCATGCACATCCCAGGCAAACAACACGTCCCCGCAGACTTCCTTTCACACCCCCCAGGGGATAAAGGAGAGCATGACAATGAGAATATCACCCTATTCCCCCCCGAACACGTCGCGACACTTCAATTCGCTGCATTTCCATCAGGACTGGAGGCACGAAGACAGATCCTCCAACGCTACCATGACCACCCACTTGCCGGACACCCAGGAGTGAAGAACACGCTCGCACTACTGCGCAGACACTACGAAGGAGGGAAAGAACTTGAGCAATTCACCAAAGAATACGTACAAGGATGCGCCAAGTGTCAAGAAACCAAGGCACGCACTACACAACCCAGGGCAGCGTTATTCCCCATCGATGTTCTGGCTGAAGAGGGACCCTTCCAGAGTGTGTCCATGGATTTGATCACAGACCTCCCCCTTTCCGTAGGGCACAATGCCATCCTCACCATTGTTGACCAAGGCTGCTCCAAGGGAGCACGCTTCCTCCCCTGCTCTACCACCATCACAGGCGAAGGGGTGGCCACCCTGTACTTCCGTCACATCGTACCCTGGTTCGGGCTGCCAAGGCGCATCATTTCAGATCGTGACCCTAGATTCACATCGCATTTTGCACGCGCACTGACAAAGAGTGTACATGCTAAGCAGAACATCAGCACCGCATTCCACCCCAGGACAGATGGCCAAAGTGAACGCGCCAATCAACAAGTAGAGCAGTACCTGCGCCTCTGGGTTCCAGACCAACAGGACCAGTGGGCTTACTATCTTCCCATGGCGGAGTTTGTGTTCAACTCCTGGCCACACGACCGCACCAAGCTCACTGCACATGAGCTCCTCTTCAGCTATCAACCCCAATGCACTATCGACAATGACCCCACAGACCCACCAGCAGTACAGGACCGCCTCACGCACATCACCAATGTGAGAAAGCGTGCGCAAGCACTCCTGAATGCGCCACCAAAGACAGTAACCCCTCGGTTTCAGAAGAATCAAAAGGTCTGGCTAGAAGGACGCCACATCAAAACCTACTACCCCAGTACTAAGCTAGCACCTAAACGCTTTGGACCCTTCAAAATCACATCAGTCATCTCACCAGTGGCTTACCAACTCAAGTTGCCACCATCATGGACGATTCATAATGTGTTTCATGTCGACCTTTTGACGCCTTACCAAGAAACAAGCGCTCATGGACCCAATTATACACGCCCCCCACCAGAAATCATTGAAGGAGCACCAGAATGGGAAGTTGAGCGCATCATGGGAGAACGCTATTGGGGCAGGGAGCGCGAACACCAATACCTAATCAAGTCGAGAAACTACCCACACGCTGACAACACCTGGGAACCAGCTACAGGTGTCTTTGCACCGGACTTAGTCAGGGAGTTCCATCAGAAAACCAAGGCACATCAGGGCGCTGTGAGACCTAGGAGGAGGGTGATAACCCAAGACGCCCGCCTGGCCTGCATATCCCCAAATTCTCTGAGCGGTGGCCCCCAAGCACCACCAGCACCAACTCTGCCCAGTCTACCGACGTTCTCGCCTGTGAGAAGGTCTGCGCCATCACCTGTGCCTCCCAGTCTACCAACGCCACTTCGCTCAGCATCATCAGTGTTGCGTCGTCTCTCTGCGGTCCCTGGCTACCCCGAGACCCTGTACCAGTCCTGCACACCTTCCCGCTCTAAAGCACTGGCCCCATCTGTAAACCGGGCTAAGACCAAAATGGCACATAACAAGACAGCATATAAAACTGCTAAGAAACACCCCAACTCTTTTTCTGCAACCTACCCCCTTAGTTTCCTCGCAACTGTGGCTTCTGTACACCCCTCAGTCTTCTGTTACTCGTCCTCACCCCAACGCTTCCACCCCTACGCTAAGCACACTGTGGCCTGCCACCCTCGTCGTCATCCTCCTGCTTACATGTCTTCCTCGTCTACTACTTCCTCCGCGCCTGGTTCCCCAATCTACCAAGGGGACTACACCGAACTCGCCGCCACACTAAACGTCCCCCCACTTGTATCTCGCCCTGCCTCCCCCATGTCTGACGTCAAGCTCCCCCCAGCTGAAACCCTGGACCTCCTCGCTGCTGACCCTACCATCACCTCCACTCCCGTCGATCATACTCCCATCTCCATCCACACCCCCGGTCTCATCCTCCTGGACCAGGAGAGCCGTGAACTCCCCTGGGGCGACTCTGAACCAGAGGGACCCTCCTTTGCCATCGACATGCGGGGTCTGCAGACTGGAGAAGAGATCGTGGCACGTCTCAATGCCACCATTGTGGAAATCATTGACACCATCGACGATGAGGACACCCGCATCACCGTCATCGACGCCACCACCTCCCTACGTACCAGTGTTGAGCAGGACGAAGGCCCAGGAACCCCAGAATGGAGAAAGAAGATGCAGGAGGACTGCTGGTGCCCCCTTGCGGCCATCGATTTGGACGCGGTGAACGAAGGAACCACTGAAGCAGACCATCCAGGACACCCCTTTCGCGTCAACTCTCCTTCCTCCCCCTGGTACTGGTCAGAGCGCATTCAGGACGGGTCTGGCCACCTCGTCGTCCCCAAATATGTCGCCTTCATGTTCAGCACGAAGGATCCTATCCTCATGGCCACCATGGGCCAAAACAAGGTCACCTACACCTTCCCACTTCGCGCACGCCCCACTCCAGAGAATTCTTATCGCCCACTCCCCCAGCTCACCCCTCGCCAGGTCTCCATCTTTGCTGATGAAGGTGGTGACACTGGCGCCTTCTACAGACATGTGGACGATGCCCTCAAAGCCCTGGGGGACCCATACATGATTGGGGAAGTGGAACGCCTGCGCGTTGCGGAGATGGCCATTGACTCACACGCAGTGGACATCGAGATGGAGAAGCGATGCATGGCCGAGTCCAGGAGGCTCCTGGAGTACCACTCGAGGCGCCTGGGCTATTACAAGGACCAGAGGCACCAGGCAGTCGCACGCCTTTCTGCTGCAGACGCTTACAACGTCCTCTACCCCTACATGACCAGTGCGCACGCCCCCCTCGACACTCCGGAGGACCAGGTCCTCAACTACTGCCCTGACTCCCGCCTACGCGAAGCATTGCGCAAGGCAGGGGAAGGTTACACCCAACGCCCAGAGGAACTGACCCTCTCCACTCGCATCTTCGGCCGCCCTCCACCTCCTGGCCCTTACTCCCTCATCGCACGTCTCTCCAGGGCCAGGGGCCACAGCCCTGACCTTGCCTACCCCATTCTCGACCCTGTGCCTACCCCTGTTGACCCTGTCATCTCTGATGGCTACGATGCACGGGCCATGGACGCTTATGACTGGACTGACCAGGGTAGTGACTGAGGGCAGTCACTGACCTTAGGAGGGGGATGATGTTACGTTCTGTGGACTTGTACGCCTTCATTTTTACTTTCTACTATGCCTGCCACTTCGCGCTTCGACTGACAGTAGCATCGTCCTTCCTTGTTGTTCACGAGGAGGCGCGGTGCTACTATCTACCTGACTCCATGGACTGCCAGGCCCCTATGGCCCGTGACTCCGTTCTTGTGTCTCACCACTGTACCACTTACTTACCACCCGGTCTGACGGACCGCCTGGACCGGCGCGCAGCCACTAGTGCTACATTTGCATGCCTCTGCGCATGCGCTGCCTCGGCCTCTTACTGGCTCACGCTTTTATGACTCACCTACTGTACTATGACTCCTGATGATTCGGACTGCTTACTAGTGTCCTAGGGACACTGTGACTCATACTGACTCACTCTGACTCATGATTACTTGTACTTATATCGCGTTACTTCGCTTAGAGCAGACCTTAAGTCTGTTCTCTTGTAATCCCAGTTAAGTGACCGGTCTTGTGTCTTATCTTGTGAACCCTCGCTCCTCTGGCCGATTGCCAGACTTCGCGCCCTTAGAAGCGTCAACACTTGATGCTTAAGAAGGGGAAGGGACTTAGTATCAGACGCCATAAGAGTACTCCAGCTAGGGAGAGGTACGCAGACCTCTTGCCGCTCTCATGGCCTCAGTCCCCATCGTCGCCTACACCTCCTCCATCGCCACAGGAGGCATGCCCAGACCATGGGCATGACACCTCGGCCTCATCCTGTTCCAACAAGATACCATGTAATCATCCTTCCCAGGATCACGTGCAATACCAGACGACTTAGGTCACGCGTAGTGCCTACTCGATCACGTGACAAGAACGCGAGCTCGCTTTGAGCCACAGTCCCTCGTAACTGTGACAGCGCTCCCTGCCTTCCTAGACAGTGGAGCAACAGAAAACTTCGTTAGCCCAGCATTCATTAAACAACACAGACTCACCACACTACCCCTCAGACATCCAAGGAAGTTACACAATGCAGATGGAAGCAAGAACAGTATCGGGGAACTCACCAGGTTCACAGAACTAGAGGTCTTCACTGGGAAGGACAGTCACATTCACCACTTCTACGTCGCAGAACTAGGAGGAGACAATCTAATCCTCAGATATCCTTGGCTTGCTGCCACTAACCCATGCATAGACTGGGCCAAAGGCACACAGGATGCAGAAGTCATTATACGCATGCCAGAAGCATCCCTCATAGAACCCACACTCCCTGTATGTGTCGCTGGCTTCCATACTGAAATCCCACCATGTCTGCTGCTCCTGGAGCCAGGAGACGAGCTCATCATGCAACTATGCAGGACCACTGTTTCCCAACGCATTGCTGAAGAAGCCTGGTCCACAGAGACACGAACTTGGGACCAGATAGTGCCCGCACACTACCACCGCTTCCGCAAAGTGTTCAGTGAACAGGCAGCCCAATGCTTCCCAGGTTCACGTCCATGGGACCATGCTATTGACCTCAAGCCAGACGCACCTACAAACTTTGACTGTAAAATATACCCACTCAACCCCAAGGAGCAAATATTCCTGCGCCAATGGATAGGGTGTGACACGGGTAACCCCTGGGTGGGATTTCCTGAAACCGCACCCGCACCCGTCAAAACCGCACCCGAACAGTTACGGGTGCGGTTAAACCGTAAGCGTTCACGGTTTTTTTTTAAACCGCAGTTTCATCACGGTTTTTCACGGTTTTTTGGACCCACGGGTGTATCAAGCAATAATATTTAAAAAAAACATGGCCATAAGGGCACGCGAGGAAACTACATAGATACATGACCCCCCAGGCATCCCAACAAGTGTGCGTTCTGCGAGTGCACAGGCGGCTATGCGGGCGTGCGTGCGGCGTGCGGGCGTGGTGCGGGTGTGCAGACGTCGTGTGGGCATGCAGGCGTCATGCGGGCATGCGGACGTCGTGTGGGCATGCGGGCGTGGTGCGGGCATGCAGATGTCATGCGGGTGTGCGGGCATCATGCGGGCGTCATGCGGGTGTGCGGGCGTCGTGCAGGCGTCATGCGGGCATGCAGGCATCGTGTGGGTGTGCGGGCGTCATGCAGGCGTTGTGCGGGCGTGCGGGCATTGTGCGGGCGTGTGGGCGTTGTGCGGGCGTGCGGACGTTGTGCGGGCGTGCGGACGTTGTGCGGGCGTGCAGGCATTGTGCGGGCGTGCGGACATCATGCGGGCGTCCTGTGGGCGTGCAGACGTTGTGCGGGCGTTGTGCGGGCGTGCGGACATCGTGCAGACGTCATACAGGCATGCGGATGTCGTGCGGACGTCGTGCGGACATGCGGGCGTCGTGCGGGCGTGCGGACATCGTGCGGGCATCGTGTGGGCGTGTGGACGTCGTGCGGGCATGCGGACATTGTGCGGGCGTCCTGCGGGTGTGCGGACGTCGTGCGGGCGTCGTGCGGGCGTGCAGGCGGTGTGCGATCTGCCAGAGGTGGCGATCAGCGTACGGGCGTGCGGGCGGCGTGCGATCTGCCAGCAGAGGGCGATCAGCAGGCGCGCAGGCGTGCGAGCGGCTGATCTGCGGGTGGGATGGCGGCCGCGTGACGGTAAGCAGCACAACCCCTCCGACTCGCAGTTGAAGCGAGGGAGGGGGGGAGGGACCAAATATGTTTTATTATAGCTAATAACTATTTCTATTCTACTTGTTACATGCAGGCGATGTGCATGCGTGCCAGAGATGTGGGGCGCGCGGGTGATGTGCCAGTGGAGTGCGCGGGCGATGTAGGGCGCGTGAGGTGATGTAGGGGCGTTGTTGTAACCTCGCGTTAAACACAAGGAGTGAGCTGTCATCGTCAAAGACTTGTTAGTATAACAAAAAAAAAGAAAAAAAAGAAACATATCTTGTGATGGTTAGAAAACTTCTTGAAGTCCTTTTTGAGGGGACGGTGTTGGCGGCACTGCAGACAGAAACCCCCCTCCGTCTCGCGTTTGGAGCGAGGGAGGGGGGTGGCGGTTGGAAAACCCCATGCGTTCGTGTTTTGAAGTGGGGATGGTGGCAGCGTGAGAGAAGAATGCCGCATGACTGGCCCACGCGCGGAACCGGTAAAAACAAACAAAAAAAACAAAAAAACAAAAAAAAAGAACAAAATAGCTGGTAGCAAAAACACAAAGCCATAGTAGTAAAAACCGTAAGAAACCGTATACCTGCAGTTAAGGGTGCGGTTTTGCCTTGGGTGGGAAATCCCAAAACCGCACCCACACCCGTGACAAACCGTGACCGAAAACCGTGGTGTCACCCGCACCCGTGTCACGCCTTACCAATGGACCAAGGAGAATGAATCACAGGGCCTTATCAAACCATCAAAGTCAGAATACACATTCCCGGTCTTCTTTGTCAAGAAAAAGAATGGAGAACTATGCCTGGTTATCGACTATCGGAAACTCAACGCTGTCACCGTCCGCAACCACTACCCACTCCCCCTCATCCCAGAACTCATTGATAGGGTGAGAGGGCACGCACTTTTCACCAAGATGGACATTAGATGGGGCTACAACAACATCCGCATATGCGAGGGGGACCAGTGGAAGGCCACATTCAAGATGAACCTTGGATTGTTTGAACCAATGGTCATGTTCTTCGGCCTCACCAATTCCCCAGTGACATTCCAGACCATGATGAACCAAATATTCAAGGAACTCATTGATGGAGGATACGTTACAGTATACATGGACAACATTCTCGTGCACACACCATTGGACTATACACTACATCGACGCATCACCACTCAAGTCTTGGAAGTTCTCCTCCAACACGACCTCTATCTGCGACCAGCTAAATGTCTCTTTGAAGTCACCACAGTGGAATACCTAGGCATTATACTTGAGAAAGATTGCCTTCGCATGGACCCCATCAAAGTCAAAGCAATCCTGGAGTGGCCAGTCCCCAAATGCATGTGTGATGTACACGCCTTCATTGGCTTCGCCCTCTTCTACCACTGATGGATCCCCAAGTTCAGCGAGAAGGCACGCCCCATGAATGAACTCACACACAAGGACACTCCCTGGGAATGGACAGAGGAACGACAAGCCGCCTTCGAGGCCCTCAAGAACAGTGTAGCCTCTGCACCAGTACTACAGCAACCAGACTTCAGCAAACAGTTCTACGTAGACACAGACGCATCTCAGCACGCATTGGGAGCAGTACTACAGCAAATGGATGAGCAGAATCGTCTACACCCCATTGCATTCCACTCAAAGACTTTCGACGCCACACAACGCAACTGGGATGTTGCCAATAGAGAAGCTTTTGCAATATTGGACGCTCTACGCACCTGGAAGGCATACCTCACAAGTAGTGAACACAAAATTATCATCCGCACAGACCATCGCAATCTACAGTACTTCCTATGCCCACAAAACCTCAACCACCGTCAAGCTAGATGGTCACCAGAGCTCCAGGAATATGATTTCAAACTCGTGCACATCCCAGGCAAACAACACATCCCCGCAGACTTCCTTTCACACCCCCCAGGAGATAAAGGAGAGCATGACAACGAGAATATCACCCTATTCCCCCCTGAATGTGTCGCGACACTCCAATTCGCTGCATTTCCACCAGAGTTGGAGGCACGCAGACAGATCCTCCGATGCTATCACAACCACCCACTTGCTGGACATCCAGGAGTGAAGAACATGCTCACATTATTGCACAGACACTACGAAGGAGGGAGGGAACTTGAGCAATTCACCAAAGAATACATACAAGGATGCGCCAAGTATCAAGAAACCAAGGCGCGCACTACACAACCCAGGGCAGCTTTATTCCCCATTAATGTTCCTGCGGAAGAGGGACCCTTCCAGAGTGTGTCCATGGATTTGATCACAGACCTCCCCAATTCTGCAGGGCACAATGCCATTCTCACCATCGTCGACCAAGGCTGCTCCAAGGCAGCACGCTTCCTCCCCTGCTCTACCACCATCACAGGCAAAGGGGTGGCCACCCTGTACTTCCGTCACATTGTACCCTGGTTCAGACTGCCCAGGCACATCATTTCAGATTGTGACCCTAGATTCACATCACACTTTGCGCGTGCACTGACAAAGAGCGTACACACTAAGCAGAACATCAGCACCGCATTCCACCCCAGGACAGATGGCCAAAGTGAATGTGCCAATCAACAAGTAGAGCAGTACTTGCGCCTCTGGGTTCCAGACCAACAGGACCAGTGGGCTTACTATCTCCCAATGGCAGAGTTTGTGTTCAACTCCTGGCCACACGATCGCACCAAACTCACTGCACATGAACTCCTCTTTGGCTACCAACCTCAATGCACTATAGACAATGACCCCACCGACCCACCAGTGGTGCAGGATCGCCTCACGCACATCACCAATGCAAGAAAGCGTGTGCAAGCACTCTTGAATGCGCCACCAAAGACAGTAACCCCTCGGTTTCAGAAGAATCAAAAGGTCTGGCTAGAAGGATGCCACATCAAAACCTACTACCCCAGTACTAAGCTAGCACCTAAACGCTTTGGACCCTTCAAAATCACATCAGTCATCTCCCCAGTAGCTTACCAACTCGAGTTGCCACCATCATGGACAATTCATAATGTGTTTCATGTCGATCTTTTGACACCTTACCAAGAAACAAGCGCTCATGGACCCAATTACACACATCCCCCACCTGAAATCATTGAAGGAGCACCAGAATGGGAAGTTGAGCGCATCATAGGAGAGCGCTACTGGGGCAGGACACACGAACACCAGTACCTAATCAAGTGGAGGAACTACCCACATGCTGACAACACCTGGGAACCAGCTACAGGCGTCTTTGCACCGGACTTAGTCAGGGAGTTCCATCAGAGAACCAAGGCACATCAGGGCACTGTGAGACCTAGGAGGGGGGTGATAACCCAGGACGCTCACCTGGCTTGCACATCCCCAAATTCTCTGAGCAGTGGCCCCCAAGCACCACCAACACCAACCCTGCCCAGTCTACTGACGTTCTCGCCTGTGAGAAGGTCTGCACCATCACCTGTGCCTCCCAGTCTACCAATCCCACTTCACTCAGCATTGTCAGTGTTGCTTCGTCCCTCCGCGGTCCCCGACTACCCCAAGACCCTGTACCAGTCTCGCACACCTTCCCACTCTAAAGCACCACCCCCATTTGTAAACCAGACAAAGACTGAAATGGCACGAAACAAGACAGCCTATAAAACCGCTAAGAAACACCCCAACTCTTTTTCAGCAACCTATCCCCTCAGCTTTCTCACAACTGTGGCCTCTACTCACCCTGCTGTCTTCCGCTACTCGTCCTCTCCCCAACGCTTCCACCCATACACTAGAAATGCTGCGGCCCGTCATCCTTGTCATCACCCTCCTGCTTACATGTCTTCCTCATCTACTACTTCCTCCGCGCCTGGCTCCCCAATTTACCAGGGAGACTACACAGAATTCTTTGCCGCAGCAGACCAAGGGCCACCAGCTCTTACCTCTCACCCTGCATCCCCCATGACAGACATCGAGCTCCCCCCAGTTGAAAGGCTAGATGTCCTTGCCACTGATCCCACCACCACCTCCACTCCTGATGCTCACACTCCTGTCTCCACCCACACCCCTGGCCTCATCCTCCTGGACCAGGAGAGCCGCGAACTCCCCTGGGGAGACTCTGAACCAGAGGGACCCTCCTTTGCCATCGACATGCAGGGTCTGCAGACTGGGGAAGAGATTGTCGCATGCCTCAATGCCACGATTGTGGAAATCATTGACACCATTGATGATGAGGACACCTGCATCACTGTCATCGATGCCACCACCTCCCTACGCACCAGTGTTGAGCAGGACGAAGGCCCAGGAACCCTGGAGTGGAGGAAGAAGATGCAGGAGGATTGCTGGTGCCCCCTTGCAGCCATAGACTTGGATGTGGTGAACGAAGGGGCCACTGAAGCAGACCACCCAGGACACCCCTTCCGCATCAACTCTCCTTCCTCCCCCTGGTACTGGTCAGAGCATATTCAGGATGGGTCTGGCCACCTCGTTGTCCCCAAGTATGTCACCTTCATGTTCAGCGCAAAGGACCCCATCCTCATGGCCACCATGGGCCAAAACAAAGTCACATACACCTTCCCACTCCGTGCACGCCCCACTCCAGAAAATTCCTATCACCCACTTCCCCAACTCACCCCTCGCCAGGTCTCCATCTTCGCTGATGAAGGTGGTGACACTGGTGCCTTCTACAGACATGTGGACGATGCCCTCAAAGCCCTGGGGGACCCATATATGATTGGGGAAGTGGAACACCTACGCATTGCAGAGATGGCCATTGACTCACACGTGGTGGACATTGAGATGGAGAAGCGACGCATGGCCAAGTCCAAGAGGCTCTTGGACTACCACTCAAGGCGCTTGGGGTACTACAAGGACCAGAGACACCAGGTGGTTGCACGCCTCTCCGCCGTGGATGCCTACAATGTCCTCTACCCTTACATGACCAGCACACATGCCCCCCTCAACACTCCTGAGGACCAAGTCCTCAATTACTGCCCAGATTCCCGCCTGTGCGAGGCACTACGCAAGGCAGGGGAAGGTTACACCCAATGCCCTGAGGAGCTGACCCTCTCCACTCGCATCTTCAGTCGCCCTCCACCTCCTGGCCCTTACTCCCTCATCACGCGTCTCTCCAGGGCCAGGGGCCACAGCCCTGACCTTGCCTATCCCATCCTCGACCTGGCACCTACCCCTGCTGACCCCATCATCTCTGATGGCTACGATGTGCAGGCCATGGACGCTTATGACTGGACTGACCAGGGTAGTAACTGAGGGCAGTCACTGACCTTAGGAGGGGGATGATGTCACATTCCAAGGACTTGTACACTTTGTTTTTACTTTTTACTATGCCTACCGTCTCACACCTCGACTGACAGTGGCATCCTCCTTCCTTGTTGTTCACAAGGAGGGGTGGTGCCATTATTTACTCGACTCTATGGACTGCCGGGCCCCTACGGCCCATGACTCCACTCTCGTGTCTCGTTACTGTACTACTTACTTACCACTGGGTCTGACAGACCATCCGGACCGGCACGCAACCACTAGTGCTACATTTGCACGCCTCTGCGCATGCGCCGCCTCGACACCTTACTGGCTCACGCTTTCATGACTCACTTACTGTACTGTGACTCCTGATGACTCGGACCACTTACTAGTGTCCTAGGGACACTATGACTCACACTGACTCGCTCTGACTCATAGTTACTTGTACTTATATTGCGTAGTATGCTTAGGACAGACCTTAAGTCTGTTCTCTTGTAATCTCAGGCTTGTAACATGTCTCTTATTCCTTTCTTGTGAATCCTCGCTCCTCAGGCTCATTGCCTGACTTCGTGCTGATTCCCCTTGTCTATGATCAAGGGGAAGGGACTTAAGTTCAAATGCACTTGCAGTACTCCAGCTACATCAGTTTTCATACAAAAATCTTTTTGGGTCTTTTTGGGTCTTGTACAAGACAAACCGGACAGAAAAGACCCACCAGACACCGGACCACTGGCTATGTCCCTTTTCGCACCAGACCTGCTTCACAAGACAACAAGATGACCAGATGACCAGATGACCAGACGACCAGATGACAAGATGACAAGACAAATAAAAATTAAAAATTAAATTAAATTAAATTAAAACTTATTGATTACAAATGAATATTCCATATTAATTCACACAATATTAAATTATTTGGGTACCCAATTTCTTTTAATTAAAATATTCATATATTCTATGTACACATAAATAGATGTAAATAACTGCTACTGCTATGCTACACCGGCCACTGCCACCACCCCACTGCTGCCGCTGCTGCCGGTGCTGCACCCACCACCACCACTGCACCTGCCGCTGCCGCCGCTGCACCCATCGCCACTGCGGTTGCTGCTGCTGGTGCCGCTGCATTGCCATCGTTGCTACTAAGGTTCCGCATGGGTACACCCGTGACAGTTTTGCGAGTGTTTGTACCCCTAACCGTGGAACCCGTAACCGTACGGTTAGGGGTACATAACCGGCCCGTAACATTTGCGGGTGACACAGGGTTTGCGGTATGACACAGTGACCCATGGTGGAATGCAAAACCGCAGTGGAATTCATACCCGCATAAAGATTAAAATATAATATATTCAATGAGCTAGCTATGATACAATGTCACACATAGTAAGAAGTGAATATTCCCGCCGCTGCTGCCACCGCCTTCACTGCAGCTGTCGCTACTGCCCCCGCCACCATTGCTGTCACCCCTGGTGTTGCTGCGTTGTTGTGGTCGCAGTGGTCGCCGCAGTTGCCATGTCGCTGTTGCAGCCATGGCCGCGTTGCTGCGGTCGCTGTGGTCGTGTCACTGCCGTGGGTGTGTCGCTGTGGTCGCTGCGGTCATCGCCGCCATCGTGTCGTCGTTGCGCTGTGGCTCTGCTGCTGCGGTTGTCGCCATAGCTGCGTGGCTGTCATCATTGCTGCGGTCGCTGTGTCGCCGCCGTGTTTGTGTCGCCGTGGTCACCACCATGGCTGCGTCGCTGCCGTCGCCGACGTGGCTGCATGGCTGTCGTCGCCGCTGCATCTGTGTCGCTGTCGTCACCACCGTGGCTGCGTCGCTATCGTCGTCGCCATGTCTGTGTGGGTGTGCCGCTGTGGTCATTGCCGTCACTGCTGCTGCTGCCATGGCTGCGTCGCTGCAGTCGCCGTCATCGCTGCATCATTGCCGTTGTTGCCGTGGCTGAGTCACCGCCTTGCTGCTGTCACCGCGGTCGCCACTGTGGCTGTGTCGTTGCCGGAGTCGCCATGGCTGAGTCGCTGCCGTCGTCGCCATAGCTGCGTTGCTGCTGTCGCAGTGGTCGTTGCTGTCCTGGTGTCACTGCTGTCGCCGCTGTGAGTGCGTCACTGTCGTCGCCGCCATTAGGGCATGACACGGGTTTTGGCTTAAAATTTTTCCCACGGTCCCTGGAAGGTCAAGTTTTGGACGAAATTCTTAGTTGAGGAGTGAAACTGATAGAGAATTGATTGAGCTATATCTCCACCAAATCTCAACCAATTTGGATGATTATTGGTGTGTCAGGAAGCAAAACATTGCGAAAAACCGTATGGGTTGAGAAACTGCACGATTTTCCACAGTGTTTTGCTTCCTGACACATAGGGCGTGACACGGGTGACCCCCGGGTGGGATTTCCCGAAACCGCACCCGCACCCGTCAA
>QLOZ01004140.1:0-12525 GCA_003314065.1 Lactarius sp. MG50 | reverse complement strand
TATCTGTATGTGTTTGAGAGGGAGAGGTCTTGAGAAGTTAGAGGAGAGGAAAAGAAAACAACACGAAATGTATTTTGCAGGACTCAGACAGAAATGATTAGAATTTTTTTTGTAAAGGTGTGTATGGGATTCAGGACTCGTGGAAAGGAAACTTTGGCGCTGGCCCTCGGGTTGGTCCGGACTGTCCGAGTCCTTCGCATGTCATCCGAGTCTGCCCCCGCCTCCCCGCGTCTGCGTGTCAATGACCTCATGCCGCACTAGCACGCACACGTCCCATCGTCAGGCCGCTGCCGATTTCATCTAGAACGGACTCGATTGCAGTGGCGGAAAATGAAGACTTCCCTCTTCCTCCCCCCCCCCTTTTTTTTTCTGAGCAGCCCTGACGGTGTTGTCTTGCTTGCTTGCTCGTCATCTCGTACACTATCAGTCACTGGATGGCATGCCCCAGAAATACTGTACCCATGGTGGTAGCACTGCGACGCCCCCCCTCGCTTGCCCGGACTCGGATCTACGCAAATGTAACTCTCCTGACACAGCGACGAAAGCAGCTCGAGCTCGGCCTGGAGCTTATCCATTCTACAAACGGCCGGTCTTTCCGCCCTCCGCTATTAGGAAAATCCGCTTTGATCGCACCAGTGTGGGAGCTTCCAGGGGTGCATCCATTCCACCAGATCCAGACCACGACTTTCAATTTCAAAAATTAGCAGATTTACTGTAACCTGGCTAGCACAGCTTGATCGGATAACCCACTCACACTACTCTCCAACCGCAAAAACCGAGCAAAATTCGCAGTCGCAGTGGCAGGCAGGCAAGAGCTCGCCGCGGTGTGGGGACACAAAACCCCTGTCTCACGACATTCAAGCTAGCTACTCCTGAGCATTGTTCTCCTCAATGTCCACTTCATCGATGGGGTCCCGAGTCGTTCCTTGACTGCGGTGATGCTTCTGAAATCCCAGAAGAAAACATACCGTTCTGCGACCACTGCCGAGTCGGAGCGCCAAGTTTTTGCAAGAGTCAAGACTGGCCGCGCAGCTGAACTTCTGTCAGCAACGACTCGGAGACCTATTGTTATGATATCTCAATATCTCAAGAGACGTCGAACCAAGGTACAAATGGATATTGATGATATAGACTGATGATATAGACTCGCAGAGATATGCCGGAAATGGCGGAACTTGTAATTGCATTGTCCTCCTGTTTAGGGTGTACTGTATAGCCCATTCGCCAATGTGCCAAGGCTCTCCCCTATTTCCCACGGATGCCTAAGTTAAGCGCATATAAGCGGTGTGCGGACCGTCCGTATTCCAGCATCCCGATCGCCTGCATTCTTGCCAGTGCCTCGGAGCTCGGCAAATGATCTGAGGCAACGGATTGCCCCCTTTCAGGTTAAACCATGCCTTAAACGTCGAGCATTCCCAAGGCTGTTTCTGATGCTTATTATCACTGTATTTGGAGAGTAGAGCAGCGGTGTCGTTCCCAGCAGTATTACTCGTCCTTGCTAGAGTATATCACTCTCGGCTACGTTTAGGGTCTGTCCTACCTATTACGAGGAAAGGAATTATCGCGCTCTCGAGGTCGACAGGACTCTATTTCCGTGGTAATGTGCGAAGGTCCATCTGCGACATGTCCTCACCTAGATCTCCTAATATCATCCTTCCACAGACCAGGTTTATCGCGATGGAGGATCCGCCGGGCCCTACGTAATTTACTAGGCGACTTACTAGCTGAGGCTAGCTAGTAGTCATGGGTTCCGCCCGGTATCGGGGCACTTTCTAGAAAGGGACTTTTCTGATAGGATTTTTCTGATAGCACAGGTTTATGTTCGCTCGCTGTGGCAATCGGCAGAGGAACTCTTTCTTGGTCGACTTGACCGCGATCGCACTGTAAAAAGCGAAAAGTATCGTCCTGTGATGGATAACTCCGCGGCGTGTGATACAAGAACAGTGAATATATATTAATAGAATCCCACCACCACAAAAAAGAATGGTGTTATCACATGTCAGCTGAATCCCGGCTACAAGTCCGACATCTACTGTACACCCATAGGATAGGGGTCCTTCGTTTCTTCACCTTATCGGGATCCTTGAGGGGCCTGCAGCGTTGGATTCATCCCTAGAACAGAGTTGAGCTGGGAAGGAAATGCGGTCACAGTAAGTCTCAGGCTAACTCACAAAGGTTCTACGGGAGGTGCCGTAGGCAGAGGATGGACCACGCCGTCAGACGAAATCTTCGAGAAGATCTGGAGCCTGTTCCTGCCACACAGGTAGTCAATCCTGCATGGCCCTTGGCCCAACTCCTCTTCCGTCTTGCATCTCTCTCTGAACGCGGTATCAACTCCCGCTCGTTCTTCAGCCCTCAACTTGGTCCATTCGCGTCTGCGCGAGGGCTTCCTCACGTCCTCATTTATCGCCTTTAGCATGTCTCGAACGGTAACCCCAATACTTGGGGTGTCGTTGGATGCCTGGACGTTGATAAGTTGTGGATATCCCTGATGGTTCTCTAGTGTTATTGAGAGCATGGGTGGGTGCATGGCGGCAGAATCTATCTCCTCTTTCGGAAGCTCATAGTCGTAGTCAGGCTGGCTGTTCATATCAAGCTTGAGAAAGTACTTCGACAGCGCAGGATGCAAGATGAGCGGGATTAGTTCTCCCTTGGTTACGATCATTCATTTGTGAACGTTTCTATCCCCAAAGAAGAATATCATACCTCCAATTCAGCTTGCGCATAGAAAATCACCTTTGCTTCTTCGGGGACCGGAATTTCATCATCATCGTGTAAGATTGCAGCTGTGGAACTAGCATTCAGCTGCTGCTGCGTGGCTTATTTTCGACGCGGGACATATACCGCCGTTCTCGACGAGCACGCCGATCTCGTTCTGACGCAAAAATCCCTCCACCGCATCTGCAGTCAGGGTATCCTAAGCGCGTGGACAGCACGGATTGACTTTGAGGACAACATAGTATGCTGACCAGGACATACCACCTCCTCGATGAATTGTTCAAGGTCATCGTCATGGGCGATGGCTATAGTGTTCTCCGGGCATTTCTTTTAGAGCGTGCTAAGTAAACTTGACGGAAGCAGCCAAACCCGGCAGACCGACCTCTGCGATATAGTCCAAAACCCCGACGAGCGGGTCGCGGTACTAAAGCGATACATCATGTTTCTTCTCTGATCACTTTAGAAAAGATACCTACATTCGGTACCTCTGGAACTCGCGTCACCTGTATTTCGTCTTCTCGACGATTATCAGGGTCATCGGGAAGAGGCTCTGCTGCAGCCTTCAGAAGAGCGGTGTAGAATAGAATGCGTTTTGCCCGGAAACCCCTGATGAATACACATTGATTTTGAGAAGGATTCCCCTTTTAAAGGAGGAGATCAGTGAATGTCGACTCAATGCGGCCGATAAAACGTACGGTACTTTGTTGGAGACTGTTCTTACGCTCTACGCCTGCACTGATCTCACCCGCGATACGCCATTGAAAATTTGCCCCTCCGTTATCGAGCGCTTGCGTTCCCAGAGAGATCTCCGTTTCCAAGGTGTTATCAAGAAATGCAGCAACCGCCCACGAGGTAACCAAAGTACATCCAGAGACGAGGATGATGTCTTCCATGCGCTGTACGTCAAGTCTATTCCTTTGTGCGACACTGAACCAGGTGTCGATATGGTCTCGGATGTAGTCCTCGAATACCTTTGTGCGGACAACATCTTGGCGCAGGCCGTCATGGGGAACGCTCAGGAATGCTCCAAGTCTCCTGCATCTATATGAGACGCTCTTATCGCCTGCAGGACTTCCGGATGATAACTCAGCGGCGGGTATCAATATGGCAATATCACTTACTCGTTCGGCTCGCGAGCCATCACCCCAACATTATTTTCATGTGAGGCCACAAAACGCGAGCAATAATCTCTTCCGTAAAACCTCGATTCACGAACGTTGACGAATGGACCTAAATCCACAGGCTCGTAAGGCTCTGGTACACATACTTTGCGATTCAAAGGATCGTCCCATGGAAGTAGCACATTGAACATGCGAACGAAGTACCCTTCCTTTACGTAACCGACGTCGCCGACCGATACACTGCTGTAGAGGTTGCCAGGATCTGGTTCCCATAATGCAAGGCCATGGTATAGGGAAGTGAGTTGATCCCGGTAAATATTGTACGGTGGCAATGGCATAATGGTTAGTCAAAGTTCAAAGATCCTGAGAGAGTATGTGCTAATGGGCGCAACTATCAAGTCGAATATGTCAATCGGCCTGTCAAGTGACAGAAAGGTGCCGCAAGCGCCAGCAAGGTTTGTTATCGATGGGTGGAACAACCTCCGAATATTACAACCCTCTTACAGTATGACCTCGTAATCGATTCAGCTTGGCATTCCCCCATCGGAACAGCATCGGAACTTTGAACCGGCGAAGGGTTGATGGAATGCCAACGGTCACATTTGTCGAATCCTGGTGGCGATCACAGCAGACGCCGACGCGGGTTCTATTCTAGCGCTTTTTTTGTTCTGTAAGGATATTCTTTCCTGTGGTTGCGCGCTCGGGCGGCCGATACAGTCCTCGGAGCAGCCTGGCTGGCCGCGGAATGCGGCGGCAGTCGCGCTCGCGCCACCGAGCGCGAATTGATCGCTTTTCATTCAGCTTGTATTACGTCATGAGTACGTTTAAAACGCGGGGCAGTCTGTTAGCGCATTCTTAGGTTGCCCTTGCTCTAACGCTGCTCGCTGCTCTTCTTTTTCATATGATCCGTGTTAACTTCGTACGGTCGACATCACCCCTATCCGTCAGTTAGCACTGCAACCCCCTCTTCCTGTCACACGGTGTGCATGCACCCTGCTTCTACAGCATCCGCAGGTTACAGTACAGTTCAGTACTCCACTGGCAAGCGTCCGTGACCCTTCTGTTTCTGTAGCTAGCCCATAAGATCTCGTGAACGGCTAGCGCCGCGCGAATGTTTAAACCCAGACAGTTCGAGATGGAGGCTGATGGAGTCCTACGTGAACCTTGACCACGCACTCGCTGAACCTCCTCAACCTCACCTTCACATCCTACTATAGCGGAATGTTCTAATATAGCCCATTCCAATGCTCTGCATACTTTTTTTGAGCCAGAAATCTATTTATTGGAGAAATCCCATCTTGAACGTGTACGCTTTTGCCGTTGATATTCAACCGGAGATGGAAATTTGATCCAAATCTATCCTGAGCTCCGGCAAAATGATCGCTTCTTTGGCTGTTTCAGCGAAATCGTCGGAATCGCGTTGGGGGGAACAATCTGGTATACGCCCTTCTTTCTGGGCCCACTAGTAGTGCGTCTGGGGTCTTACCCTCCATAGACCATGTTATTTAGTGTCGTGCAGCCCACACACAGTACAATCTGCATGTGCGCTAACATATCCAGTACAGTTCTGCCGGAGACCCTAACGGCAAGGCTTGTAGGACGTGGGAGATGTGACTGGCGGTTGAGTGGTAAGTGTTACATCATGAGTAGTGAGTGAGTGGTGGATGAAGATAGTAGTGTTCCTATCAGACAGTCTGGGGGCAATAATCTCATGGGGGCTATTGGGAGAGACGGCACTCCTTGAAATGATACCTGAAATGGTGGCGACGGCCCAACCCAGTGAATCAATTTTGAGATTTGGATACTCCTTACACAATAACGTAATCGTAAAAATGATGTGATGCAGCAGCGCCGCCCTGTCGGGTTATGTTCACTACGTTTCGAAACACTGCAGTACGTGCCCCGGGACGCATGGCAGCTGTTAGCTCTCTTCAAAGCAGCCGCTCTCAGGTTCGGGATCTGTGTTAAATTAGAGCGTAGATCAGGAAGGTGCCAGTGGCGGTTCAACGGGTTCGAGAACCATACAAACAGGAGGGGATCCAACAGCTGCCGTGATAATTCCCAGATTGTCCTACTCTTGAAACGCTCCTCTCACTCTCATTCAGCAACACTGATGCTACGGCGGCCGCTAGTTCGACTTCGAACGGACGACGGCTTTGCTTCACTGCTGTTTTTGAAACTTGAACGAGGCTCGGCCCATCTTTCAGAAACAGCCCGTCATCATCTTCCTCGGGTCAGCCGTGATGGTGCCTAGCGGCGGCGTCCTGGTGAGCAAAACATCAATTTTGTGCAGCTTACTCAGGTTTTGCATCGGTCAACCGCGGAGATATAGTTAGCGATACCAGCGTGACGTTCAGCGTTGCCCACTGCTTGTGCCTGTAAGTTGACAGTTCATTCTGGAGGGGAGTCTAATTTGTCCAAAGCACCACCCTACGCAGATGCAATCTTCGATCGTTCGCTTTGTGCAGGCACAGTCTTAGGCCAGTCTAATGCTTACTAAGCATTCTGGCTTGGCGCCCGATCGAGCGACGAATCTCGGTGGGGGCTTAAGTTAGAGGAGAGGAGGAGATACGTTGGAGAGAGTCACGATCCCGCATCAGAAAGTCGAGTTACCGAGGATCCGTGCAAAGTGCAGAGTCTGTGTCTATTACGCTGCTAAAAATACAGAGTCAGAGTTAGGCTACATCCAAAGCGTGTCCGAGGATACTACAGTGTGTACTGATAGCAAGAGATGAGCTAAGATTAGCACCAGCCAGGACATTGGAAGAAAAATGACATGGGGCCAAAAGTATGACGACCATAGGGAAGAGCACGCTCAGAAGAGGGTCTTGGTGTTGTCAAGCGACATTGTAACATCACGAAAGATATCCTGTCCATATGCTCCGGTAAGTGCGCCTCCCGTAGTCGCCGCACCATCGTCATAACTGTTACCTTCACGGAGATGGCCCACGTCTGTCCGCATGGCTGCTGAGAAGTCATGTATGAATATGCGCGGTGAAGGAAGGAGTACCCCAGAGGGGTGACGGCTATCGAGCGAGCTGTGAGGGGTCATGGGAGATGCGTCGGATTCAGAGAGCGGCGGGTACCCGAGACTCCCACTACCCGCGGAGGATGCGGGCGATGATGCAGCGACAATTCCTTGCTCCTGATGAGAAGTTGGTTGCTTCTGTTGTTGTTGTTGTCGCTGCTGCTGATTCTGATGATGCGCCCAGATTTGTGAGGCCGAGTGTGTGGCAGTGGGGATGGTGGAGGCACGTTTCCGGGTTTTCTGTCCCCCTGCAGCCGGAGGTTGTGACCTATCCGCCAAGGGAGGGGGTAGGGGCTTGGGTTTGTTAGGCCCGCGCATACGACGCTCGGACGCGTAAACACAGTCGAGCCCGCGCGCAAGGCACCGTTGGCATGTCGGATGCTCGCCTGAACACTTTGAACCGACCGACCGATTCATGAGAAAATATCAAAAAGGGAGGTGGGAAAAAAAGACACACCTTCGCCTTGCGTGCACGGCACTTTTCGCATGCTTGAGCGGTGCGGATCCGTGGGTGGTCTGCCGCCCGAGAGAATACTCCCGTCGCAGGGTCTAGCGAACCAGCACCGCCCCACGAGCGCAGCTGCTGGCTATGTTCTGCAATTGTGCTGTCGTCATTACGTTCGTGAAATATTGGTTGACTAGGGGCCGTCTTTTGCGTGGTTGTTGGAGACTGTTCAGGTGGGATGTGGGTGGGGACCGAAGGGTGTGTCGTCGGGAGGGAATGACGCAGCTGTGGGTGGGAAGGGTACATGAGTCCGTATATGCGCGGAGGTCCCCCTTGCACGGCCGTGAATTGGGCACTGGGATTACCAGTAGAAGGGTCAATTAACCACTGGTGGAGGGGCACGTGCGGAGGCTGCAGAGGAGCTTGAGATACTTGAGGTGAAAAGCCCTGAGTCGTTGAATTATATACATCGTGAGCCTGTGGGAATAGAGGGCACGCCGCGGCCTGGCGGGGTTGAGGTTGTTGTAAGGCTGGAAGCGGGGCGGTGTTGCGAAGGTGAGAGTAGCCTTGCTGCTGAGGCCGGCCAGGTGATCGGTAGGGAGGCGGAGGGGATCTCTGCGCTTCGAGGGGAGGGTCTCTATCGGGAGGATAGTGTTGTGGGACATATGGCGGCGAGGGGAGCGGCGGCTGCGCGGCCTTGGGGTTTTCCCCTAGACACTCTGGGAAACTAGGATAGAGGGGTGACTGTAGAATATCGAAGGACGCGGCATCGGGCGCCTGAGCTGCTTGGTGAGTGGGCTGCTGTGAATGCATGCGACTCTGTTCCATACGGCAAGATGGAAGTAGTAACAGCAATTGGGAAGGTAGACGATGGGAACTGTAACGTTAATGCGCTGTGGCTTATTGGTATAAATACAGAGCTCGAATCGGAAAAGGTATCCGAGACTTTCCGAGGAGAAAACGAAAAATAAATGCGGGAATGGAAAAATGAATAACATGGACCTCGACTCGACCTTAACCAAGCATGTCCTCGCCCTCGCTCGATCTTGGTACCTCGTGAAATGATGAGTAACTGAGACGGTGCCCAGATCAACTCCAATGCCACCATTTATGGCTGTGTACGCCCCATTTCTCCTAATAGGTCACGTAGCTAACTTACCTGATCGTTGACTGATTTTACGCCCTGCATTTCCTGGTCTTGGGACGCCAGCCTCGCATGCGCGCATTGGCGGGAATTTCCATTGTGCGATTACAGGTCCGCGACGGGCCGTCCGCTCGGTGAGGCCAAACCGCCCCTGACTGATTCCTGGCGGCCTGGTCAATAATACTCTCACGCATTGACACTGCAGCATTCCTTAACAACCTCCATTTTCTTGGTCATCGCACAGGCAATTTGAGGGTGAGGCCTGCTTGGAATGTGCGATTGCGTCGCTCGTCATAGGTCCTTCCGTGTGCTATATGCATCGCATCGCGAAAATCTCGTCCAGATCTCCATTTGTCGATTTTCGAACACGATATAGGGGCTCACATTTGAAAGCTAAAGCTACAGTGATCTCCGGTCTACTTCTGGCATAGTGCCGGCCAGTCAGTTGACTCCAGTGATGACTGAGCTGCCAACACGAATGATCCTTGATGTGGTTAAGACTGCACCCTCACTCCACTCATGCTGCATTTCAGGTTCAGCCTGGATCTCCAACCAATTTCTCTCTTGCTCACTCGCACTGGTAGGCAGAACGGCTATCAGATTACCCCCGCAAGAATAAAGTCAGACACCTGTCAGCCCCAGCACAGCACGGCCTGCCAACCCCGGGGCTGCGCACTGCTCACTCACCGTGTCACTGGCTATGACTCCATGACGGTAGCCCAACCATTTCATAACTCGATATGGTATCATTTTACTCGTAGTCGGACTCAACATTTTCAGGAATGTGGACTACTTTTTTTGTGAGATACCGTTGTGGATACACTCTTTACAATCTATTGTAGTGCCTGAACAACGGCTGGGACTCACGTAGTACAGCACAAGCCTGATCGATCGCCTACCCTACAGTGTCAAGTCTCAGGATGCTGGCTCACATTCGGGTTTGCCCGCGGTTTTGTGGCGTGACGCGCCACAAAGCGTTCGGAAAACCCCGAGCCGCACTCACCAGCAGCTCCTATGCCGCGAGACGCTCTCAGGCTGCGCTAGCTCGAAGATAGGTTGCTAATCGAATGGCTTCACCCAGGAACGCTGTTTTGAGAGTTCAGTTTTCCCTGTCAGGTGAGTCTATGACCAACTGAAGTCTAATGATGATACGTTCGAGGACATGTCCCGGTTACATGGGAGGTGTTCAAGTTGGGGAGACGACGGTAAGAGAAGACGGTATCGTTTTCTAAGATAGACACTGCGATGACGGACTAGGAACCACTTCCACCTATGGCGCTTTGTAAAAACCAAGGTTTTCGACAACTGGTTCCAACATGGCAGTGTCTTTGGGTGCATGCTCGATTCGAGCAGGAAAGGAACCCAGATGGGACTATTATGTGACCGATGTCGAGGGTTTTGACTTGCCAATGACTGACTGTTTTCACAGAGAGTGACGTCTGACATTAGATCAGCGTCACAGAAAACCTTGGGACCCTCCGAGTCCGTCGATGGGTTTCAGCTTAACTCAGACTCGGGAAAAGCACTACACGGGATTTCAGTACTGGCGAGAATTATTATGAAACTCTCGGTAAATCTGCTCCGTTGGTTGACTGTTAGCTGGCAATGCGGCGTCGCTCCCGACCATGTTCTCTGTTTGGGGTACACCTAGATGGGAATCCCACACGACACTGGTGCCTACTCGCTTGTCCCACCCAACCAGTTTGGCGCACGTCCACACTCCTTCACCATCCACGCGGGACTCGCCCTCACCCATGATGTCGCTCTAGCACACGCTCGCGGTGGGTGCTGCGGCTCCCTCCAGTTCGACATCCAAGGTTTCTTCGACAACAGCGATCACAACTGCCTCCTCCACTGCTTCAGGATCCTGGGCTTCGCAGAAGCCATCTGCAAATAGCTCCTCCTTTCTGGCCAACTGCTCGGTTCAATTCCGCCTCATCGGTGTGGTAGTTGACCCGATAGACATTGTAGTAGGCGCCCCCTGGGGCTCCCCTATCTTACCCATCCTCTCAATAATATACATCTTCCCACTCTTCCGCCGCGCCGCCAAGTGGACTGACGCCAACATGTACATGTACATGGATGACGGCAACATCTTGGCATAGGGCCCGTCATACAGCCTGGTAACAAAAAACACTACGCTGACTGTCTCGACTGGCTAAAAAAAGCAGGCCTCATAATTGAGAGCAGCAAAACCGAGGTAATGTGTTACGGCCACACGCGAGCCAGACCCCACATCCACGCCCCACGCTCGTCCTCGATTACCCTCTCCACAGACAACCACGCCACAATTGATGTCCCCAGCTCCGAAAATGTCTGCTACCTAGGACTTTTCATCGATCACAAGCTCACCTGGCATCGTCACGTCAAAGTCATGGCAACCCGGGCTCGTGGTACACTCATAGCCCTTCGCCTACTGGACAACTCAGCACGCGGGATGGTAACTGGAGGCTGGCATACAACATCATCACCATTTGTCTTCCCGTACTAACCTACGGCTCACCCATCTAGTATAAAGGCCAGAAACTACTGACAAAGCTGCTACAGGACGTCCAGGACGATGCTGTCTGCTGGATAGTGGGTGCCTTCTGAACGACGCTGGCAGAGCCGCTCCATCAACTCCTGGCCATCCTCCCAGTCGACATCTGCCTCCAAATGTTATCCAAAACAGCGGTTCCACCCTCCTAATCGTCCCTCACACCTCCCAACACATACAGCACCTGCCCCCCCCTGGTGCCCCCCTCCCTTACCACACACCAAATACACTGCTGATCAGACTCGCCAACCTTGCCCCACACCAATTAAGACGCCCAGCCAACTACAAACACGGCCCATGGATGCAGCTCGTGACCAGCAACTACTTTCACATCCACCCTAACATCCCGCATGGAGAAGTTAGAAAGCCCCTAGCAGAAAATATGGCCCACGTGGCAAGAAACACTGGTAATGGCACACTCCTCTTCTGCCAGGGCCCCTGCCCCAGCTCCCCCGAAGGCAACTCAGTGAGCGTAGTGTCATGCGGCACGTAGCTAAAAGGATAGGAAGCTGACCACATGACTAAAATAATAGTTGACACCGCCGACGCAGCCATAGGAGCCATGTCCCTCGCCATTACCCTCACGACCACGACCACAACGCATCAACCAAACGTCAAAGCTATAAAGATCCTCACTACCCCGCACCTCCTGGAGATGTGCATGAATTGCAACCATAGAGACCCCTCCCCACGCCTCGTCGATCTCTGTCTCACCCTTGCTAATCTACTCAACAGGACCCCACCCCTCCGGATCTCTATAGGATGGACCCCCATTGCCAAGGCTCTCCACCCGATTCACCGTCTCAAATCCATCACAGCCACACATGCCCACCAAGCACCCAACCTCCTGCCAACTCCACCGACCAAAGCCCACCTCCGCACCCTGATGCATTAAGAAGCCACATGCCAGTGGCAAAATGGTTGGCAGGAGGCACTCAAACGCCAACCAACGTACCTCGCGCTCAAATCCCCCCTGGATAGTAAGGTTCCCCCATTTATACAGGGGCTGACTAGCCTCCCCAGACCCATTTTCGCCACCAGTGTCTGCCTCCTCACGGGCCACACCTTCACAGGCGAGTACAACGCGCGTCACCGACCCCAATCCAATGACCCTCACCACTGCAAATGCGGGGAGAACATGCAAACGGCTCACCATGTGACCATGTCATTGCAATGTCCCACAGTCACTGCATACGCAGCCGCTAGACGGCGCCATCTCCACCCCCTGTCCTCATTTCCATCCCTTTCCACCAAGGAAGGAGGAGCCGCCCTGGGAGTGTTCCTCGCAGAGATGCAAGCATGCGTGTACGTTCTAGGCGGCAAGAGCCTCCGCCGGAGATCACGGTTAGATACAATTGGCCAAATAGGCCTTTATAACTCTAATTCCCCCACCACCATTCCCACCACATCATCATGCGTACACACCAGCCCATAACTCACTCTGATTAATCCAGACGCATCGGCTCGGGCGCGTCGTCTATGAGGTTCCTGCATACAGCGACGAGGTGTACTCGCTGTTGCGGAACCAATGAA
>QLOZ01004118.1:0-22370 GCA_003314065.1 Lactarius sp. MG50 | reverse complement strand
CTTGGAAGTCCGCAATTATCTGTGTAAATGTCAAGGGCCTATCGTTTTGAAAACCGCTGTAACTCAAGTTAGGTCAAGTTCTCGAGTCGATCCGTGTCACTACAGTACCGGGCCGCCAGAGTATAAGCGCCGGTTTTCCTCACCGTGTTCAATTTTGGAGTACCCTATAACTATGACTCCCAAGTTCCGGACGAGTTGCGTGCTCATCTTTCCTCTTTCCACATCTATTTACTCCAACATATGAGAAAGGATCGTCGCCGCTCAAAGAAGGGGAAAGGGGGCACTTTTGACCCTCAAAATGGGACGCTCGTCGAGCACCATAAGTTGGGCGTATGGGACCTCTACGTCGAGCGCGACGCGAAGTTGTCGTATCTTCCCGCTTCATGGAGGATAGAGGAGTACGCGGGGATCTTTAACGATCTGCCTTATCTGTGGAGAACCATACGCGACGTGGGCACGGTGGCATGGCCGCTGCTATTGCTTTACGTCGCTATCACCCTGATGTGCTCCTTGATTCCGGCCCTGAACTTATGGTGCGTTGAATGCTTTTACCTCTCCTTTATGTTAACTAGATGGCACTCCAGGTTCTCGGGGCAGCTCCTGAACATCGTGAGTGCCGGCTACGCAAACTTTCCGCAAATCCCTGGTGCTGAGCTCTTTCCTTCGCGTTACGCAGGTTCAGTCTGCCGTTGACAAGCGCGCTGTTGACGCGCATCTCCTCTTCCAGATAGCTGGAGGGCGCGTTCTCTGTGCAGCAGCGGAGCACCTTCTCCATTACGCTTCGAGAAAGGTCTCCACTGCTCTCAACGGGCGTATCAAACGATTCTACTCAGCACATATCTTCCACGCCGTTGCTCGCCTCGACGTCCCTAGTTGGGATGACCCTTTTGTGGCTGCCCAGATCGACGCGGTGATTTCAAAGGGTCGGAGAACTGTGGCATGGACAGCCATTATGAGTCTCATTCAGACTGGGTCCACTTTCCTCAAACTGTTTTCTCAGACCGCTGTCCTTATGGGTGTCCTGCGAGAGCAAAGAGACGGACTCGCGCTCTCCTTCCTTTCATTTGCCGGCGATGCCGTATCCTTTTTCAACCTCTCAGACGAAATAGAAATGGGCGGAGGTAAGAGATGTCGTCCTTCGCACCTCCTGAATCTTACTCAGAGCGTTCTCAGCTTGGGCTGCTACCACGCGCGATAGCGATTTCATCAGGATGGAGGGACTCAAACGCCTAGCCAGCAGCTCGAAACATCGCAAGGAGCTCGTCGCAGGCGGCCTTGCTGGATATCTTACTTCAGGTGCGTCGAGTTCTCTTCGATGAAACGGGCCGCAGTGACCCCTTTTCAGAATATCGCAGCCTAGTGGAACGATTGGGCAACCGCGCGAGCGACTTTTGGTCTGTATATGCAGACACCTTCAGTGACCGCGCCTTTCAGCCCATGCGCCTCCTCAAGCTCCCATTAACTGAGTTACCCCAGGTATGGCTACCAAGCACTTTTTTTCGCGCTCGGATCTTAGATTGCTTTAGATTGTCTTTACCCTTCGAGCAGTCCAGCAGCCATCATCGATACCTGTCTCCCTTGCCTCCCTCCATCTCATGCAACGAACGTCAAGCTCGTTCATGGCAGGGGTCAGAGCGCTTCTCGAGCAAACTGGGAACACATCCGATCAATTATCGGCCTTGCGCAAGCTCTACGAGGTTGGGAATATCGCAAACCAAGTTGCAGACGGATCCGTTCCGTTTCCGGAGAATGAGCAGTCAACGCGTGACGGAATATGTCTGGAATTCAGGTACTTTTGTATGCTATGGGTCGCTCCCTGGAGGCTGATTCGATATTCGTAGGAATGTCTCGTTCCGATATCCTGGAGGCGAGGATTATGCCCTACGCGACATTTCCTTTAGAGTCGGACCTGGCCAGCTTTGCGTACGTGCACGCATAGGATATATTGCCTAGACGAAAATCGTCTTACCTCTCATCGCGAATAGGTCATCATCGGTTCTAACGGATCCGGGAAAAGTACAATTCTTAAGCTTGTGGCTCGTATATATGATCCCACTGAGGGAACTATTCTCCTTGATGGAAAGGATATCAAGACGTTGCGTTTGACGGATATTCGACGCGCTATGGCAATCTTGTTCCAGGACTATACCCACTTTCCTCTCTCCGTAAGTCCAAGCACCCATGCACTCTCCTCCTGGCTTGCCAACGCACACAATGACAGATTAGAGAAAACATCGCTCTTGGGGACCCCACTCGTGCTCATGATGATGCCGCAATCGAACGAGCTGCGCGTCTGGGAGGCGCGTCCGAGTTTATCGCACGTCTTCCAGATGGCCTTGATACTTACCTCGAGCGGCCCGTGCGTGACCACTTCTCGGGGCTGCCAGATGGTATGACGACACTGTTCGGACGAAAAGTTGATCATGGGCGGTTGCGGCGTTACATGGATACTCCAACTGATCACGGGTTAAGTGGGGGGCAAATGCAAAGGCTGGCCGTGGCGAGAACATTCATGCGCTCTTCATTGGCGGAGCAAGGAGTAGGACTATTACTATTCGATGAGCCGAGTGCATCGCTAGACCCCAATGCTGAACATGGTATGGCACCCTTACGAGTTTGTCCATTTCGTTTGTTTTTGATGACAGGCATTCTATCAGATCTATTCTCGCGACTTCGGGAATTGCGGGGCAACAAGACGATGATATTTTCGACGCACAGGTTTGGAAGTCTTACACGACACGCTGATCTCATCTTGTATGTTTCCTTTGTTTTCGTTTGAATCCACTTGACTGACAACTGACCATAGATATATGAACGAGTCGACGATTCTTGAGATGGGCACCCATGAGAAGTTAATGAAGCGCAAGGAGTCGGACTATGCCCGGCTTTGGCGCATGCAAGCCCAGGCATTCTTATGACATATGATGGTAGCACATGGATGATTCTGAGGGCACGGATGGGAATCTTGTATACAATCATGTATAGGACAATCTCATATACATAGCTACCACATGAACGCCTCGGGGTACCTCTCACCCAAGGGACTTATAAAATCGGATCGATACCGGCGGATGAGCCTTGAGATTAAGGTCTATAGGGGATATGAGCGTGGCCCGATCGCCTTGATCGTTGATCAATTGTCTTCAGCATCGGTAAAAGCCCGTTCAATAACTTGTTCGACTTCCACACAATCACGTGGCGAACTGCCAGAGTGGACGCCGCGGCCGCAGTCGACTCGGACACGGAGACTCGGAGGTGATGTTTCGGAAAGGTGGGAAGGAGCACTGCTACCGCTCACCTCCCTGGTTACGACGCTACTACCCAATAATCAACGCCGACGGACGCAATATCTCGGCGGGGCTCTTGCCAAAGCCATCTAGGTCCCCAACTCGATGTTGCTGATGCCACCTCAGGCTGTTAGACCTGTTCGGCCCCGGCTTCCCTGCCTCGGTCTGCTTTGCTAAGGGGATGGAAACGCTAGGCTTGCATGGTGCTGCAAGTAGAGCTGGCCCGTAACCACTCATTTAGCGGGCAGACCCACGTGGGGGAGAGAGGGGGGGAAACTGGGAGCCGAGTACTGGGCCACTACTGGCAGGCCCTTACTTGCGGAGCTGCTTGGCTGGGGTTCAACCGTCAACGGGGAATGGGTCCGAGTCATGATGACGAACGACTCAGCATACGCGCTGCACGGGACGATCGTGATTCTGCAGCCCTCGAAAATGGACTGCTTGACCAACCTTAAAAGGTGTCAAAAATACAGTAGCACCATCACGGGTATGGTGGTGCTTTGCCTCCGACTTCTCCTTTCCTACTGGACGGCTGTTTCGTTGGGAGTGTGGCTATTCCCTTCGTGTATGGGAAAGTCAGCTGTTGAGGACTACAGGATCAGTCCGATAGGCCAGATATACTAGGCGGTGGGTTTGTATGAAGCTAGCCTACCTTGAAGCACCGCTAGAATGCGTGGTTGCAGGTTTCTTGCCGCCCGGTGAGCAGGGAGATGTTGGATAGATGCATCACCCCTTACCGTAGTCCTGGGGGGAAAGCAATAGCGACATTTTACGTGTGGGCGTTTCTCACCCCGAGCGTCAGCCTCTGTTTTCGCAAATTGCAGGACAAGCGTGGGAAGGCCGAACCCAAGGCCCAGAGTTGCAGGTGACGTTAAACAGAAGCCCTTCTTGAATACCGCAGTCACACTAGACATGTTATTGTTGCTCGTCTCCTGTGCACGAAGGACCGCCGACCCTACCTCTATGAAAACCAGATACGACGCTGGCACTCCGGATATCGTTATATTAACCATTAACCCTGTTTCAACGTTTACACCCGGATCCAATGGAGTTTTACCGATATCCACAACTGCAACCGCACCACTTCGATCGATTGTGTTTGCACAGGGTCCGTTGCCGCCAACTCTCTGCGCATAAACTACCTGACATACTAGTATAACTGCTCTTTGACACTGCGTAGCTTCTACCACTACGACAAAGTCGGCACTTTCGCCTACTTAATCCCAAGATCTACCTCCGTTGACCTGGGCCTCCTACTGCCCACTTCGGGTTAGTGTCCCATACCAGGTTTCCCTAGGACAGCTACTCTCGCTGCCGGATTTCAAAGACATCCCATCGAGTGCGCATGCCCATGCACGACAATCCTCCGCCGCACGCGACTGGTACTAGTGGGCACGGTTCTACTGACTAGCTTGGTGTTCGGCACTCCATTTCATTCATTCTCCTTGCCAGCTTCATCTGTTGACACAGGCGTATGGTAATTGTGTGTGCCGACGAGTGCCCAAGCGACTGCTGTAGCTGGAAAGCAAAGAAGACTACCTCTGTTAAGGATTTATTTCCCTGGACATTGTCTCTAACCCGTGGCCTTATATAAACGGCACGACTTTGCAAAAACCAAACTCCCCATGAAAAAATATTCCTCACCATGGACAACGTCGGAAGTGACGGGATTCTCAGTGGTTTCTGGGGAGATTTCTCCCACCCTTACTTGCACCCCGTTAGTTGCTTTCCACTTTATCGCCTTCTATGGTTCACAGTCTGCAGGTCTCCGCTTGTTCACCTGAAGAATGTAGTACCAATCAACAACCCGGCTCTGTTTACATTTCTCCAACCCGTTCCATTGACCCCTCCGGGGGTTGTAGCTATGGTATCGACATGATAGGAGGCCAGCCAATTGTATATCCAGGCTCAGCCTTTCCCCAGCCCACTTTCCCCACACCCTATCACCCTGGAATCTCCACATCTAGGCCTTCATTTCGGCCTCATCAACAATACCCGGCCAATATGATTCCCTTTCCTCAAACTGTTGGTTATTACTCGCAAGGGCCCCCGGTGATTAATGATCACCCTGCACATGACTTTTGGAGGTGCGAGTCCGGGGATGTGCTTCCCTTATTCCCCGGACAATTCGAGACTCAGGTGAAGTGATGCTTTATGTCTCACTTGACCGGAGCCATTCAAAAAGCTCTCGTTATCTTAGGTGGTCCCAGGGTCGGTGGTTAGCCCTATGCGTTACGTACAACCGCCATATGTCCCGCCCGTACTCCAAGATATGGCCCTCGAACCCGCATCGGAGCGATCGGTGCGCAGCTGGCCCTGCCCCATCTGCGCAGTATCGTCCCGCCGATGGCAAGACCAAAAACGCCATATGCTGTCGCATCTGCCGCACTGGATCTATTGTCCGGATCCTGGCTGCTCTTGGAGAGGTGATCGTCCTGATGCGTTCAAGAAGCATTGGTACGGTGACCACCCGTCCAGCAGCCAGGAGCCTGACAAGCGCGGATTCACGATTTACGACCCTGAGCCTCTAGTTGAAGGTATTTTAAAAGGCTCCATCCCCATTGAAAAGGCGCAGAGCCATGCAGTGTCAGAGGTGAGAAGAAGGACCCAAGAGCTCAACAAGTCAGTGTTGTGGGATAATTCCTGGGGTCGTAAAGGGAGGAAGGCTGGACGATTTGAACGGTCACGGAAATGAATTCGTGCTTTGCTCGCGAGAGGTAGAAAGTAGAAGAATTAGTGTATGATGTGCTATCTTTTTTGTGCAATAAATGGTGCGGGTGCGGCCGGAAAGTCCCATAGACCTAGAACTGATTGGGAAATGTCACGTGATACACCGCGTTTCAAGACGGGCGCGAGTTTATCGCACGTCTTCTAGATGGCCTTGAGACTTACCTCGAGCGGCCCGTGCGTGACCACTTCTCGGGGCTGTCGGATGGTACGACGACACTGTTTGGACGAAAAGTTGATCATTGGCGGTTGCGGCGTTACATGGATACTCCAACTGATCACGGGTTAAGTGGGGGGCAAATGCAAAGGCTGGCCGTGGCAAGAACATTCATGCGCTCTTCATCGACGGGGCAAGGAGTAGGACTATTACTATTTG
The DNA here is from genome assembly GCA_003314065.1 of Lactarius sp. MG50. Taxonomy (NCBI): domain Eukaryota; kingdom Fungi; phylum Basidiomycota; class Agaricomycetes; order Russulales; family Russulaceae; genus Lactarius; species Lactarius sp. MG50. Next base: position 15,980 of record QLOZ01004118.1, on the reverse strand, counting down.
ATGAGCCGAGTGCATCGCTAGACCCCAATGCTGAACATGGTATGGCACCCTTACGAATTTGTCCATTTCGTTTGTTTTTGATAACAAGCATTCCATCAGATCTATTCTCGCGCCTTCGGGAATTGCGAGGCAACAAGACGATTATATTTTCGACTCACAGGTTTGGAAGTCTTACACGACACGCTGATCTCATCTTGTATGTTTCCTTTGTTCTCGTTTGAATCCACTTGACTGACAACTGACCATAGATATATGAACGAGTCGATGATTCTCGTCTCGAGACGGGCACCCATGAGAAGTTAATGAAGCGCAAGGAGTCAGACTATGCTCGGCTTTGGCGCACGCAAGCTCAAGTATTCTTATGACATATGATGGTAGCACATGGATGATTCTGAGGGCACGGATGGGAATCTTGTATACAATCATGTATAGCGCAATCTCATATACATAGCTACCACATGAACGATCAAAAAGCCTTGGGGCACCTTTCACACAAGGGACTTAGAAATCGGATCGATGCCAGCGGATGAGCCTTAACTTCCGTGAGAGTAAGGCCTACAGTATACAGTATGAGATTACAGTAAGCAAGCCTGTAATCATGAGCGTGGTTGGCCGAACTAGTACCGATCGCCTTGATCGATCGGCTTCGACGTCGGTAAAAGCCCGTTCTTCGACTTCCAACACTCAATCACGTGTGGCGAACTGCCAGCGGCGGCCGCGTACTCGGAGAGGTGAGATTTCGGAAAAGTGAGAAGGAGCACTGCTGCCGCTCACCTCCCTAGTTACGGACGCTACTACGCAGTAATCAGCGCCGACGGGCGCAATGTCTGGTTGCTCACCGATATCGATTTCGTGTCAGGACGAAGGACGTGGGACTTTGAACCGACGGCATCGTCGCGCTGGCACCTCTCGGCGGGGGCTCTTGCCAAAGCCATCTGGATCCTCAGAACTTGATGTTGTTGATGCCACTTGTTAGGCCTGTTCGGCCCCGGCTTCCCTGCCTCGGTCTGCCTTGCCAAGGGGATGGGAACGCCAGGCTTGCCAGCGCACGGTGTTGCCAGTAGAGCTGACCCGTAACCATCCTTTTAGCGGGCAGACCTACGCGGGGGAGAGGAGGGGGGGGGCTGGGAGCCGAGTACTGGCAGGCCCTTACTTGCGGAGCTGCTTGGCTGGAGTTCAACCGTCAACGGAGAACAGGTGATGTTGACGGACGACTCAGCATATTTGGCACAAGATGCAGGACGACTCTGATTCCACAGCCCCGAGCCCTTGACCATGGACTGCTTGACCCACTTTGAAAGGTGTCAAATATGGTACCACCGCGTGCATGGAGCAACTTTGCCTTTCCTCCTTTCCTGCTGAGCGACCAGTTTCCTGGGGGAGGGGGGGGCCGAGCAAGTATGGAGAAGTCATCGGTCAGGGACTGCGGGATCAGTACGGCAAACCAAATAGACTTGCTGGTGGGCGAAGCCAGCCTACAAGGACCGCATGGAATACGTGGTTGCAGGCCTCCTTCCGCTCAAAATCAGGGAAAGTTTAGATAGCTAGACCACGCCTTAGCTCTGGAGGTGGAGGGGAAGCAGCAGCAAAATTTCACTCATGGACGACTCGGAATAGACGCGTTTTTAACAGCGACCAAAGCTACACCAAACCTAGGCACGTCAATTTTCTAGGGTCCTAGCCGGCCATCTTTTGTGACCGGCGTGGGAGCCAGGAAACACTGGGCTGTTTAAGGCTGCTCACAGAGCCCCTGAACACCGCAACGTACTAGACATGTTATAATAATTGAGTCTCCGGTGCATGACTATCTGCCGACTCACCTATGCAGATACGAAAGTTGGCACACCAGAACTAGTTTAATGAACTCCAGTCACAATTCCAACTCTTACTCCTTTGGATCAGTATAGATGTGATCGTACCGATTCCGAGTCGACCAACTGTACTGGCACCACTACAAATGGCACACTCCAAAGAACATTCTGCCGCCAAGCGCAGTCTTCTGCAGATCATTCAATGAGCTAAAACAAGTGCCATTGGATATTTCTTGACGTCTATCATTAGTACGTGAATTCGTTAACCTCGAGATCTCCCATCCGACCTGGGGCCTCTTATTCCTCCCTTCGTTCCCTATCCTCCCCCCTATTGAATGAGAACAGAATTTTCCTAGGACAACGACCCTCGCCGCCAGATGTCAAATGCAATCTACCGAGTGCGTATACGCCTTAGCCGCAACCGGCGGTGCAAGCGACCGGCACTAGTTGGCACGGCTCTAGTGGATGGTTTTGGCTATGCGGCACTCTCCATTTTTTACATCCTCTTTGTAAGTGGCTAAGGCGCGGTGCCAGCTTCATCTGTTGACACAGGCCTATGTGTGCCGACGAGTGCCCGAGCGACTGGTGTAGCTGGAAAGCAAAGAAGGCTACTACTGTTAAGGATCGGTAACGGTTCTATTTTTCTGGTCATTGCCTCGAACCCATGGCCATAAAAGGCACGACTTTGCCTTGGACCTACACACCAAACTTCCCATGAAAAAAATTCCTCGCCATGGACAACGTCGGAAGTGATGGGATTCCCAGTGGTTTCTGGAGAGATTGTTCCCACCCTTACCTGCGCCCGGTCAGTTGCTTTCCACTTCATCGCCTTCTACAGTTCACAGTCTGCAGGCCTACACTTGCTCACCACGTGAAGGGTATAATACTAATCAACAACCCGGCTCGGTTTACAATTCTTCAACCTGTTCCATTGACCCCTTCGGGGGTTGTAGCTATGGTATCGACATGACAGGAGGCCAGCTGATAAGAGGCCAGCCAGTCGTATATCCAAGCCCAGCCTTTCCCCAGCCCACTGTCCCCACACCCTATCATCCTGGAATCTTCACATCTAGACCTTCACTTTTGCCTCATCAGCAATGCTCGGCCAATATGATTCCCCTTCCTCAAGCTGTTGGTTATTACTCGCAAGGGTCCCCGGTGATTAATGATCACCTTGCATATGACCTTTGGAGGTACGAGTACGGGGATGTGTTTTCCGTATTCCCTGGACAACTCGAGACTCAGGTGAAGTAATGTTTTACGTTTCACCTGACCGGAGCCATTCTTAAAGCCCTCCTTATCTTAGACGGTCCCAGGGTCGGGGGCTAGCCCTATGGGTTACATGCAACCGCCATATATCCCGCCCGTACTCCAAGATATGGCCCCCGAACCCGCATCGGAGCGATCGGTGCGCAGCTGGCCCTGCCCCATCTGCCCATCATCGTTCCACCGATGGCAGGATCAAGAAAGACATATACTGTCGCACCTGCCGCAATGGATCTATTGTCCGAATCCTGACTGCTCTTGGAGAGGGGATCGTCCTGATGCGTTCAAGAAGCATTGGTGCGGTGACCACCCGTCCAGCAGCCAGGAACCTGACAAGCGCGGATTCACGATTTACGACCCTGAGCCTCTAGTTAAAGGTATTTTAGAAGGCTCTATCCTCATCGAAGAGGCGAAGAGCTACGCCGTGTCAGAGGTGAAAAGAAGGACCCAAGAGCTTGACAAGTCAGCGTTGTGGGATAATTCCTGGGGTCGTAAGGAGAGGAAGGCTGGACGATTTGAACGGTCACGGAAATAAATTCGTGCTGTTCTCGCAAGAGGTAGAGGGTAGAAGGGAAATAAAGAATTGCAGTTGTGTATGATGTGCTATCTTTTGTATGCATTCCAAGTCGTCATTGAAAATACATGTCATAGTAGCAACATGACTGATTTGGAAACACGTGACAACGGATAACATTAATTATCCTCGACACGTCCTCGCCGCTTTTCATATCCTTCCACGACTTCGTCCCAATTATGAAGCCCCGTGCCTACAGGCCCCGCGGAGGCCTGCTTCAAAGGTGAACGCTCTTCGTGTTTTTCGCAGCAAATCTGATAAATCTGATGATGGCTGTCGCCGTCTTCGCATCCTGCTCGAGTCTTTCTCTCACGCCCGTGTCCCGCCGACGCAGGCGACACATCACGTTTCTTACCGAGCCAAGCGCCGCGATCACGCTTGCGCCCACGCCCACGCCTTCCCTCACAGGTAACCCGCAGGAACTCTAGCCCTGACGCCGGACGTGGCAGACCCGCTCCTCGCGCCCAGCCGCATCTGTGGCTTCTTCACATCCAATGCCGCACGTACGTGGCGACAAGCTGAGCTCGGAGAAATCCCCACCCCCACGGGTCTAGCGCCGTATCCTATTACTGTGCGTGTCGATCTCGTGCGCATGGATGAGGTGTTTGTGGGGAAGAAGCAGAGGAGGAAAGGGACAGGAAGGATATGGATGCAGATGCTGGTGCGGATGCAGACCCGCATAACGAGCCCAATCTCGTTCACCCCCATCGGCCCATACTATGGGCCCCAGTCCCAGCGCCCCCTTCACCTGCACCTACGCACTCCTCTACCTTCGCAGCCGCACCAGCACTGGTCCTCAACGCTCACAACACATTCCCGTGCGGCAACTTCATTATCACCGCGGTCACACCTGGGTCGCCGGTACGCGCTGCAAGGATTGTTTCTACCCGAGCTTGTACCCCGTGTGTTAGTTTCACTTGATCGATTAGTTCTACGGATCACGCTTTTCTCGTCAAGGAACGGGATACAATGATATTCAAGTTACACCCCGCACACTCCACCAATTCACCCGGAGGTACTAGCGACAATGCCAATTTCACACGAAGCCAGGCAATCACGTATCACTGCCCAGGCCTTCTCCACCCCTCTTCTTCCACCCACAAGGCCCTTGAAACTACACTGTACTCTGCTCAGGCCGCAAGAGGCAGTAAACACCTCTTGTCGCCTCATCTCCCGGGTTTGATTGGTTGTTCATACTGGGATTGCTCCTGAAGAAGGCACTACGTGGAGGTATATAACACAGAACTAAGTTAATTCTATGCTTCGTCCCCAAATATAGGAATGTGGAGTGGCCAAATGATCCCTGGGGTTGCCAGGGAAGAGAGGTCGATTCGTCAAAGCAACCGGCAGCGCGACCGTGGCGCTGTGGGCAATGTATAGTCGGCTAACGGCCACCCTACAAAGCCCCTCGGCGCCCGCAGGATCTTGGTAGTCCCCGCCGACTCGCCTCATTACCTTCTATATGTCATTGGACTGTTTCCCCTTCCCCTCTGTCGTCTCTTACCAACCTAACCGGCTTGCGGCCTGCCTACCACATTTTATTCGTCTTATTCGGTTACAAACGACCAGTCATAGGATGCCCGATTTTCTGCATATAACCCGTGCAGCCATCGCCATTGTTCGCGAAAATCCAGAGTGAGTGGGTCAGGAAGTCTCCTCATAATTCGTTTTCCCCCTTTATCGTTTTCATTTGAGTCTCTTCTCTACATTCCTCCTCTCCCTCCACTTTCTCTTGTCTCATCTCCTCTCATCTACCCTCCCAGACTTACCGCAGGTTTGCAGCACAGGAGTTCCGTGCAATTGCGTGTAACCTGTACCCATCACTTTCTCTTCCTTGATTTTGTAGATGTTGTGGACGAGGATTCCGCGGTTTCGTAAGTGATTCTCGGTAAGAATGGTAGTCAAATTTTGTGACCAATTTGTCAATAGACCTATGTAGTCTCAATTACTGACCTAATGAAGACTACAAAGACAAGTCGCTCGGTGATGCTAACCCGACGCTCCCCCATCGGAAGGACGCAGTGTACCCAACATCCCGCATAGAAGTCATCCTCGTTTGCGAGGTCTTAGAATCAGAAAAAGAACACTCATTGTACAAGCGAGTCAATGGCCATAAGATGCCAGGTATAAATTGGCGCGGGACCCCATGCATGTAGCGTACAACTCGCATGGATGGTAATGCTTTGGGTAGACTTTCCGCATCTGATTGTGGGAATACTGATAGGTTGTTAGGGGAGTACCAATCTGGTACTAGCCCATCGCGCGGCATCAACACACGTGCTGACGCAGTTGTACAAGAGGAGTGATGGCAAAATGAGACATCCAGAAGCGCTCAGATCTGACCTAGATCATGGATAACATCGTAAGATAAACACGAGTACACATGACATTGTACTTAGGGATGATAGTAGGTACTGAACGAATAACTGTTCAGCGGGCATCCCCCATCTATCTCTGTGTGATTCCGAGTCTCAATCTTGTTCAATTCCAGGACTATGCCCACTTTCCTTTCTCCGTCAAGTCTAAGTAGTACCCATGCACCCTCCTCCTGGCTTCCTGGCTTCAAGTTGCCAACGCGCACAGTTCAGGTCAGAGAAAACATCGCCCTTGGGGAACCCACTCGTGCTCATGGCGGTGCCGCAATCGAACGAGCTGCGCGGCTGTGAGGCGCGTCCGAGTTTATCGCACGTCTTCCAGATTACCTTGATACTTACCTCGGCGAGCGGCCCGTGCGTGCGGCGTGATCACTTCTCGGGGCTGCCAGATTGACACTGTTCGGACGAAAGGTTGATCATGGGCGGTTGCGGCGTTACATGGTGTTGGGATGTGTCCGACAACCCGGCTAAGATAAGATAAGATAAGATTATCATGTAACGCGTAGGAGCACGCCCATGACTAGGGGCGAATAAGAGAGTCTGGTCCCGTCCAACAGTCCTCACGTCCCCGTATCCTCTGTATCTTAAGACATGGATACTCCAACTGATCACGGGTTAAGTGGGGGGTAAATGAAAAGGCTAGCGGTGGCGAGTACATTCATACGCCCTTCATCGGTGGAGCAAGGAGTAGGACTATTACTATTTGATAGGCCGAGTGCATCGCTTGGCCCCAGTGCTGAACATGGTATGACATGCTTACGAGTTTGTCCATTTCGTTGGTTTTTGATAACAAGCGTTCTATTAGATCTGTTCTCGCGCCTTCGGGAATTGCGACTCAACAAGACGATGATATTTTCGACGCACAGGTTTGGAAGTCTTACACGATGCACTGATCTCATCTTGTATGTTTCCTTTGTTTTCGTTTGAGTCCACTTGACTGACAACTGACCGTAGATATATGATGAATGAGCCGATGATTCTCGAGACGAGCACCCATGAGAAGTCAATGAAGCGCAAGGAGCCAGACTATGCTCGGCTTTGGCGCATGCAAGCTCACTGGCAGGCATTCTTATGACATATGATGGTAGCACATGAATGATTCTGAGGGCACAGATGGGAATCTTGTATACAATCATGTATAGGACAATCTCATATACACTGGCGTAGCTACCACATGAACGATCAAAAATCCTCGGGCTCTCACGCAAGGGACTTACTAGTATAAATCGGATCGGTGCCGGCGGATGAGCTTCCGTGAGAGTAAGGTCTATAAGACTACTGTGCAAGCCGCGGCGTCGCCGGCCGTACTAGCACTGATCGCCTTGATTGATCGATCGTCTTCAACATCGCGTTAGCTTGTTCCACACTCAATCACGTGGGAAACTGCCAGAGCGGACGCCACGAGTAATCAGCGCCGACGGACGCAATATCTGGTTGCTCACCGATGTTTATTTCGTGTCAGGACGAAGGACGCGGACTTGAACTCACGGCATCGTCGCGCTGGCACCTCTCGGCGGGGCTCTTGCCAAGGCCATCTAGATCCTCACAATTTGATGTTGTTGATGCCACCTGTTAGGCCTGTTCGGCCCCGGCTTCCCTGCCTCGGTCTGCTTTGCTAAGGGGATGGAAACGCTAGGCTTGCCGGTGCACGGTACTGCCAGTAGAGCTGACCCGTAGCCATCCTTTTAGCGGGCAGACCCACGCGGGGGAGAGGAGGGGGGGGACTGGGGGCCGAGTACTAGCAGGCCTTCACTTGCGGAGCTGCTTGGCTGGAGTTCAACCGTCAACAGAGAATGGGTCCGAGTCATGATGACGAACGACTCAGCATACTCGCTATACCGGACGATCGTGATTCTACAGCCCTCGAGAATGGACTGCTTGACCAACCTTATCGGTAAAAGGTGTCAAATATACAGTAGCACCATCACGGGATTGGTGGTGCTTTGCCTCCGGCCCCTCCTTTCCTACTGGATGGCCAGTTTCGTTGAGAGTGTGGCTCGTGTATGGGAAAGTCAGCTGTTGGGGACTACAGGGTCAGTCCGATAGGCCAGATATACTATGCGGTGGGTTTGATTGAAGCTAGCCTACAAGCACCGCTAGAATGCGTGGTTGCAGGTTTCTTGCCGTCCGGTGAGCAAGGAGATGTTGGATAGGTGTATCGCACCTTATTGTAGTCCTGGGGGAAAGGCAACAGCGAAATTTTACGTGTGGGCGTTTCCCACCCCGAGCGTCAGCCTCTGTTTTCGCAAATTGCAGGACAAGCGTGGGAAGGCCGAACTCGAGACCCCAGAGCTGCAGGTGACGTTAAACAGAAGCCCTTTCTTGAATACCGCAGTCATATTAGACCTGTTATTGTTACTCGTCTCCTGTGCATGAAGGACCGCCGACTCTACCTCTATGAAAACCAGATACGACGTTGGCACCTCGGATAGCGTTATATTAACCGCTAACCTACTTCAACGTTTACACCCGGATCAAATGGAGTTGTGCCGATACGCACAACTGCAACGGCACCACTCCAGTCGGCACACTTATCGATTGAGTTTACACAGGGTCCGTCGCCGCCAACCACGTTCTCTGCGCATAATACTAGTATAACTACTCTTTGGCACTGCGTAGCTTCTACCCCTGACAAAGTTGGCACTTTTACCTACTTAACCCCAAGATCTACCTCCATTGACTGGGCCTCCTACTGCCCACTTCGAGTCAGTGTCGCCATACCCACCTATCGATACAAAAAAACAAAGTTTTCCCTACGACAGCTACTCACTGCCAGATGTCAAAGACATCTCATTGAGTGTGCATGCGCATGCACTGCAATCCTCCGCCTCACGCAACTGGCACTAGTAGGCATGGTTCGAATGGACTAGTTTGGCTGTTTGGCACTCCATTTTATTCATCCTCTTTGCCAGTAGCTCAGGCGTAGTGCCAGTTCAGGTCCACGAGCACAGGGCCTGCCAATTACGCGTGCCGAAAGGTGCCCAAGAGACTGCTCTAGCAGGAAACTATGACGAGTACTAATGTTGGGATTTTATATATAGCGTGCACAGGACCTTGGCCCCACCCACCTTTCAATTCACCAATTGCGTTACAAACAAGAAGCCCTTCGAAAAATCCCTCCATGAGGGAAGGAAGTGATCAAATCACTGGTCACGATGGCCCCGGGGACGATTCTTTCCACCCGGGCTCGTACTCCGTGATTGGTTTCCACTTGAGCTCTGGCGTCCACAGCTTACCGTCTGCAGGTCCCACCTTTTCCGTTGGGTGAATATAACACCCAACAGTCCGGCTCGGTTTACACTGTCCTTCCTCCAACATCCTACCCTGACCTGTCTGGAGGCAATAGCTACTGTGACAATCCAACAGGAAGCCACGCCGTGGTATCTCAAGGGTCAGACTTTATCCGACCCTCTTTCCGGACACCTCATTATCCTGGAAACCATACAAATGGACCTTCATCTCGGACCCACCTACAGAGCCCGCCGAATATATTTCCTGAGCTGATGCTCTTCATTGATCCTCATTCGCAGGTCCCTTTGCTAATCAGTAGCTACCCTCCATATGACCTTCGGGGGGGCCAGTACGAGGGCGTATCTCCTGTATTCACTGGACAAACCAATACTCCGGTGAGGTCCTACATTGGGTGTCACCCGACCAGAGTAATTCATACTTACTGGATTGGTAATGTAGGCGTTCCCAGTGCCGATGGTTAGCCCTATAAGCTACAATCAACCGTTGTACGCCGCGCCCGAACTCCTTCAAGATAGGGTTGGCGACACCACGCCGAATGGAACCGAGCCCAGCTGGTGCTGCCCCATCTCAGACTGCGGCTCAGATCCGTTCGGCCGTCCGCAAGAAAGAAGACGACACATGGTGTCGCATCTGCCACACTGTTTCTACTGTCGAGTCCCTGGCTGCTCTTGGAGAGGAGACCGTGCCGATGGATTCCTAAGGCACTGGAAATACCACCCGTCCAGTGGCCAGGCACCCGACAGGGATGGATTCACAATTTACGACCCACTCCCACTGGTCGATGATGTCATAAAAGGCTCCAAGACCATCGGAGAGGCGCAGAGAATTGCAGAGTCGAGGGTGAGAAGCAAGGCTCAGGAAATTGGCAAGTCAGAGATATGGGGGAATGCGTGGGGGCGGCGGCGTAGAGAGAAGCAAAGGGATCGACGAACCCGTGGCGATCACTACTGAAAGGGGAATTCCATACACTTTTCGCGAGAGGTGTTATCCTGTTTCCGAGAGAAATGGAACTAAAATTGGGCATAACGTTCGCTATCTTATGCATTCAATTGTTGAAAAGTCAACGCGATGACTCGATACTGATACAGTACGGAGTTATGATAAGCACACTGCCCGGATTTTCATGTAGCGCGGCTCAGTATAAATTGGATATTATAAAAAAACAGCCCTTCCATGCCAGAACTCGGGGGGATCATGTTGGAATATGGGCTCAGTCTTCGAGAGAAAGACTGAGGGGCTACTGGCAGACAGTATCGTACTATAAGTATCCGTAACGATGGAATAGGGAAGGAGGTCAGAGGTCACATGATGAGGAAGTCACGGGACAAGTAGTACATATAGCGGATCATGTGCGTAGAGTAACCTCGGTTGAACCCATCGACGAGTCCTTGGGGGCGCAACCCCTCTCCAACGAGGGTGATGTCCTGTTAGGGGGAAATCTGGCGCCAGCAGAATAGCGTGCGAGCGGAGTGCACTACCGGAGGGTAGCGGAGCGGAGCGCGATGGAAGCGCACTGGATGCTCATAGGGGGCACTCGGATAAACTCGGAATCATATGGAACCGCTCCGACGGAGATCCGGGTGCATTGATAAGATAAACAAGTCTACACACTTGTATTGTACTCAAGCACGCAAGTAGCTAGACGGACATATAATTTTATACTGAGCTGAGATGCGTACTGGCATCAGGACGATCGGGTCGCCCATCTCGATCCGATTCTGCCGACCCGGCCGTTGGCACGCCCCAGCGTGTGGCTGCACCTCCTCCAACAGATCAAAAGCCAGTATCTTTTCGGGGTCAGTTTTGTGTAGACCCGCGTGTATCGTGGGTATAGGGTATGTATGTAGTGTGTGACAGTCTACCCATCTGTATAGGTGTGTTACCCATTTCCTTTCACGACATGCGCAGAAACTTGAAGGAGCTTCCGGTCCGAGTCGTTCAGTTGACCCCGTTCACATTCACTGAGCACTAAACACCACACGCTTTCCACGTGTCCTTATTCCTCATTCCGGCTAGGTGAATTTCGTGAGGCAGTTGCAGGGCATAGGGCATGCACGCTTCGTCCCTGTGCACAGCCTAAAGTAGGCTACGAAAGGGTTATGACACAGCAATACAGTATATACCTTGCGCTGTGCTCCATCCCCTCCCCCCTCCCCCCAAGAAAAAACACATCTTCATACGAACTACCCTAACAGCTCATTCTTTCGTCCATGGCCGTCTATCCTACTGCTGACAATCCGTTTATCTTACGTCTTCAGGATGCTCAGGTGAGGCGATGCTATTCTCTCACGCGGGCCCATGTATCTGATGCATGTTCCGCACACCTTTATGCAGACCTCCCTGACCCCCGCAGCCAAGCAATCATGTATGCTTTGTCAGAAATGCGGGAAATCGCATGTGCGCCGACAGGAAGTGGAACGACATCTCATGTCGCACCATCTCCCGGACTGGATTGGCTGTCCCCACCCCCATTGTCTCTGGAGAGGCGACCGCAAGGAGGAATTCAAGGAACATCTCCTGAAAACGCACAGTTGCAACCTGTCAGCTCTCAAGAAGGAGCAGTACGAAATATATGACAGAGATTATGCCCTACATGTCATCCTCGATCAGCACCAATCCGTGGACAAGATGGCGGGCTATGCACTTGACTTCGTTGGTGAAAGGGCCCGCGAGCTGGGGAAGGGGGAGTGGTTGAACGATCCATGGGGGCGCCCAGGGAAGGGAGCTCGATACCTCAACGCAACTGCCAATGCGACCGTGGCGCTGCAGGCAGCGTAGGGTCAGCGTTGCGGCTACGCTTCAATGTGTCAGGACACGTGCAGGATCTTAGTAGTCCATCGACGCCGCTCATCACGTTCTACTAGTAAGTGCTTTTGGACTCGGTTTCCCTCCCTCACTACCCTAAGCCGGCTTGCGGCCTGCCTGCTATATTATAAAACGACCACTCATAGATGCCCGATGTGCTGTATAATCCGTGCAGTTATCACCGCTCTTCACGAAAATCTAGTGCATAGGTCAGGCTCACAAGTCGTTTTCGCCTTAATAATAGCCGGCTTCATTTGAATGTCTTCATCTCTACGTTCTTCTTCTCCCTCCGCTTCCTCTTTCCTCATCTGCTCTCCCAAACTCACCGCAGACTCGCGGCACAAGACTTCCATCATTCATTGTGTGTACCTGTACCCACTACTCTTACTAGTTAGATTTGGCATATGGTATCGACGAGGATTCTGTGGTTTCGCGCCGTGTGACTCACTGTAGAAATGATAGTCAAATTTTGTGACAACCCACACTCAGTTGTCAGTAGGCACTCAGAATGGTAGCTAGTCTTCTTACTGACCTAATGACGATCACTGAAGACAAGTCGTTCAGTGATGATTGGTGGATAGCCAACTGACGGGATCGACGCCCTCTCATTGCAAGGACACAGTGTACTGTGTACCCAGCACCCCGCATAGAAGTCATTCTCATTTGCGACCTTCTAGATGCCAACACTCTAAGCGCAAGCACGGGACCACATGTAGGGTGCGTGCATAAAAGTAGTTTTTGGATGGACTTTCCGCATCTACTAGTATCGCGGCAAGGCAGATAGGATAGGTAGATTCAGGTACTACCCCTATCTGTAGCGTGCAGGAATCTCATTGACACGGTACCACCTGGGTTCGGGAGAGAGAGGGGCGCTCGGGGAGGGCTTGCGGACAAAGTCCTTGCCTATGTTACATCCAACCGTTGGACTGTACTCGCATTCGGTGGACACCGCGCCGAATGAACTCATGCGCGGAGCTGGCGCTGCACCCGGAGCATCTCAGGCTGCGTAACATCGTTCAGTCGTTCACGACTTGAAACCGATCGTAGAAAGTTGGAACTCGAATGTGTCAGCCACCAAAAACCCGATGATTATGTGATCGCGTGTGATTGTAGGCACACGTGACTGGGCCACGTCTCACGACTCTCGCCCAGCCCCTCTTACTGCGAATCGCCCCTTGCACGTGAAAATTCCGGGAAAAGCCATACTTCAGGAAAACACCCTGCATGGTCCTCGCACAGCGAAGACTCATAAAGCACGGCTACAGGCACCACTCAAAGGTGGTGTCAAGGAAGCGCAGTCCTTGAAAGTTAACCTTGTCACCCGTCCACTCGGAGACAAGACCCCTTTTGCCAATCATCAGCGCCGCAGGACCCAACCCCAAGCCCCGCAAAGGGAAACCCACCTGTGCAGACCGCCAAATTAGAATTGTTGACTCCAGGACATACTTTCCAACTCAGTGCGTAGGACTGTGCGTGGACGCCATAGCTCAAGCCCTGTATCTGAGATTCGGATCACAAACGGCAACCTTTGGGACGTGATGGAAGGCGATATTGCCGTGCTTGCCTCTCCAGAGGCGCAGGATGAAGAAGCACAGCCAGAAGATTACGACGAGATCGAGTACTTGGCTCCCACAGCTATTGGCGGGTCTGCCTCCTTTCACCGCATCACATTCTGCTAACGTACGACGTAGAACCGCCCTTCACACCACACTTTGATATACCTGACTCCAAGCTCGTGGGGGCACACCTCTTCAATATGGATCGCTCTTCCAGGGAGATGATGCAACCGATCGCTTCTATGCCGCGGGGAAGGGGAATATCGGTGACACGGGGTTGCTTGGGGCCAGCGGTTTCACCATTCATTGCGACTTCTTTGACCGAAGACGGTAAGTGCGTATCTGGCGCATCTCATTTCCCTACTTATCGAGCCTTTACCTTTTCCAGATGATCGTAGCCCTTTCGCCCATCTTTGCGGTACGAGCGTTGCTTCTAAAACATGCGCCGACGTATCAGCGGCCACTCAGCGTTCTGGGCGCGTGATCAAAGGTGCACATGGTGTGGTACCCACGTCGCGTGCGCGTGCCACAACTATACCAGTACCACAGCCCCAGAAACAACCAGTACCTCTGGTTCCTTCAAAGCGTTGACACGCGATTCGGGTCGTTCCCACCCCTACGGCTGGCTTGACAAAAAAAAGTCACCCCGTAAAGCTCCCCCGACACGGCCCGCAACCGCGACGGGGCGCGTAAAGTCCACGTCACAGAATGCATCTGCTCTATTTACATCACGCATACCCGCACGCCCTGCCACTTCCGCGTCCCTGCGCCCGCCCATTGCGACTAGAAACGTAACGATGTCGGCTAAGTCCCAGGCGGGCGTGACGCCACTGACTACGAACCCAGAGTTTGTCATTGATTTCGATAGTTCGGATGTTGCAGATGACGATTTCACATGTCGGACATATAATTGACGGGCGAATTCTTATTTATTAATGTTCAGACACGCTCCCCGAGGATCGACTGCAAACGCACGCGATACGTTCGAGCGACGGAGAAGAGAGCGTTGGGATCAGCCTGCTTTGCCTACTACGCTATCAGATTGCAAGAGAAGGCTGTAGGCAATACGTCATTCTACCTGGCCTGGGAAAGTCTGTTCGGGTCAGCAACTCGAATATGCACGTGTTATCGCGCCGACTGGAGCGTTCAGCGAGTGACGCCGGCGAACCCGCCACAGCGGCGGAAGCCACTAAATTGCTTCCCCCAGGAATCGGACACGCAGCACTAACAGCCAGTGCATCTCCCTACTCCTGCGAGGCCATCTATTACGAGGACCGCTTACATCGCTAAGTGTTATAATTTATGCACTATTACATGCCTCCTGGATATTGTACTGCTCCTAGAGTCTGTGAGGCGCCTCCATGGCCCCCAAAGTCCGATGTGAGCGTGTTCAGCTGAATCGACTGCGACGTCCACTTGGAATGGAAAACTAATATTAGTGGCGTCCCTGGAGCCTCGCCGTCTACGCAAGGACTTGAAGTTTTCCAGGAGGTATCCAAAACAAGGTGATGGGTTCATCTCCATTTGAAGGTGGGTGAAGCACCAGCTCCGCAGCGGTGACAGGTCGGCACGACACCCTCCCGCCGTTGCGTGAGCGCCTTCCGTAGCTGGAATGGAAAACCTACTATTAGTAGCCCTCCCGGAGCCTCGCCATCTACGCGAGGGTCAAGGGTTTTCCAAAAAGGTACAGTATGTATGCACAACAAAGTTCACGTCCACCAATGGGTGGTAACATTCCCACCGTACCTGAGAAAGGGACAATAGGAGTAACGGCAGGTCGCCCGCCCGCCCTCGCATAGGCGCTTTCTGTGGAGGGAATGGAAGCCTACCATTAGTGGCCCCCCCGATGCCTTGCTATCTTCGCGAGAGGTACCCACGACCATCTCCGACAACGAGTGGATAACATTATCATTGGGAAAAAGGGACAAGTAACGACCTGTCACCCCCCGCCTTCCGCGGGGGCGCTTACCGTAGCCAGAATGGGAGCCTCGCAAGGGCTAAGGGTTTTCCAAAGGTAGTGTCCGTATCACGAGGTGATCAATACCCCATTTCCGACAATACATGGGTGAAAATACCGAAAAAAGGGACGAGTAGGAACGGTTCGGCCTTTCGCATCGCCTGCCCGCCCGTAAGAGACAGTAATAGCCATTCTGTCATTTCACTTCACCCTGGTGTTCACATGCCAAAGAACGAAGAGTAGACCGAATTGGCCGTCATCCCCGGTGTACGATTTCTGGCATTTTTTAATCAAATCGAACCGCAGGACAGACGCGCTGGCATCTAGTATCGAGCAATTTGCCGCCAATTACATTCCGCTGCGATGCACTCCCTCCAGTCGGCC
>QLOZ01004110.1:42607-56919 GCA_003314065.1 Lactarius sp. MG50 | reverse complement strand
GCTACGTGGGGGAAGTTCTGCTTACATAACCCATGTCAGTTCCTAGTGGCCGCTACCTTAGTAAGGGTTGTAATCGCGGCTCCTAATGTATGGTTAAGGTTTTTCCGACGATCCGTCGTAAATGGACCAGAACGCTGAGTCATGATGGGTCCATGAGTGACACAGCCACGCGTTTCACCTTCGTCCGGCTGTCCCGTTGGTCCCAAGCCCTCTCAGCTGAGAGACCTTGGTGAGTCTCCTAGTCTCCTAGTCTATTAGTTCTAGTTTCCATCACCTTTAGCCGCGTCTCCTCATCGTATCTACCAATCACTCAACAATGCCCCTTCCATTCAGTTTCCTTGGTTTTCTTATATCGTACTATGGATCAATCCCATCCTCTCCCTCTCCCTCCACCTGCACCTTCTTCCGTTAGTATTCTTTCAATCGGGCTCTATAACTTGACTTTTTACCCTTACGAACCTCGGGCAGGCACAAAGTTCGGTCTACCTAAATGATTCTACTCACACTTTAAACGGGAGTCCATCACACTCACAGCCTCCCGGGCCCAATCAAAGCGAAGAACTCTATAAACGATCCGTCATGCTTGTGATCTGGTACAAGGCCAGTCCGTGCACCTCATACTTTTACCGTTCATTTATGATCAAGTAGGCTCATACAACTCCCCTCCGCCTCTTGCACCCTCTGCCCACCTTCCCGTTCCTTCAGCTATCTCAGTTTCCTTCCCTCCTCTCTTCCCTCTCGCTAACGCAAAGTTCCTTCGTTGACGCTTACAACGCAGCCACTGCCCAATGGGAGCAACATATGATCGAAACGGTCAGACTTGTTGTCTCTGAACAGCGCGTCCTTTATAAGCTCCGGAAAAGTCTACTTGAGGAACTTACCGAGGAGGAATGCCCCGGCCTCCGAGAGGAGATCGCCGCGCAGCCGCGGCTGGAGCAGAATCCTTTTCTGCCTCAGGCACCCTCTGGGTCAATCAAGCGACGGGCACCTGATGTTACGCCTGATTCTACTCCTCCAAACAAGTACTATATCCCAGATGGCACGTATCAGGGGACAGCCCAATCAGTACAGGCACACCAAATGCATCAGTATGCGATGCCTGTCGCACAGCCACAGACCTACCCACAGAATTTATCGACACCAAAGCGTTTGCAGGGCCAACCCGTGCCGATTCACTCGTCAAGCTCTCAGTCTCAGGTACAGGCGACGTCCTCACCTCCCGCGGGCTCGACCGTGGTGCCGAAGCAATCATTCGTCTATGGCCAACAACTCGATCTATATCCAGGCGCGACTTCGGAATCTATTCCTGCGATGAACGGCAGTGCACATCCGTCATCTCCCCCTGCGACATCCAAGGCCCCTATCCCTCATCACCCTCACCCGCCCTTGAAACGATGGCCGAATGACTACAGTGTGCAAGAGGTATCCCTTGGATTTGAGCAGATGGACGTGCTTGCCAGCACGCAACCTTCCCTGACACAGCGCACAGCTTTCGAGCGCGTCTTTGGCTGCCGCTACGTCAAGAGCACGGTGTGCAGACATCGCGCCGTGTGGCGTCGTGCAGACGAAGACGTGCGCGACGCGTTCATCAAGCTCGGTCGCGATGAGCGCGCGATGTGGGGCGAATTCGTGCGGCGCGTCGAGGGGCGCGCATCCGGACTGAGTTTGCAGTCTGCTCCCGTCGAGTCGGAGGTGGGGCACATGCAGGGTGTGATGCAGGTGCCGCTGCAGCACCTGCCCCTGCGGAGAGACGAGGGCGATGCTACGCAGGAACCCGTCATGGGTTCGCTCGTACCGCCGACTCGAGAGGAGCAGACCGAACATCGCCCGCAGCATGGTGCACTGGGCGCAACGATATCCTCGGCTTCGGGCCCGGGTCAGCCTGGTGAACCGAACCATGTGCAGATGCAGCATCCTGGTAAGTGGGCCTTCATCTCGCCCGCGGGGGGCAACATCCTCTGATGGCAATCTCGTAGTTGTGTACGAGTCGTCATCATCCCTGGCGGATGGCCTCGGTGGAGAGGGCTAACTGGGGCAAGCAGGGGCATGTCTAGTCGGGTTACCTTTGTTGTTAGATTCCTTACTATGTATTCTAACTGTTGTGCGATGTATACCTTCACGATCACGTTATGCTATTGCTATCCCCCTTTTGGATGAATATCGTTCCGTGCGTCTTTTATCGACCTAGACGAAGCAATGTCAAGAAGCCAAGATATTTGTTTCCGCACGACAACAGTTTCAAGCCTCAGGTGTATAGACAATACAAGACGCTAATAGACTCATGTTTGTTCGTACCAACGACGGAAAATTAAGGGTGATTCCAGGAACGAAGCACAATCGAGAAACGCTCAATGGTATAAATAAAGAGTGACGGAACAGTAACGATACAACCATACGCTTGCCTACACCTCCTGACCTTACACATTGCCTTCTGCGTTTTACGAGGCGGGGGCAGGAACTACAAGTAACAAGTCTAGATACCACCCATTTCCCTACCTCGCCTCAGGTCTGATGAAGGGTATAACGTCACCATGACATTGCCGAGCAGTCTGTCCAATCTGTGAGAGGCGTTTTATCATTTTGGCGAGCTGGGGATGGAAAAGTGTCCCGGACGTACTCGCCATCAAGCCGGATTACGAGGTACAAGTAACGAAGGGCGATACGTTGCTTCATGGCATCATAGGCGGCATCATGATCATGATTATGAGCAGGCTCGAGGACCTCCTCAGTCAAGTATGGACATGGACAGACTGAAAGGACGAGTCAAACGGAGATCGGAGCACAGCGATTTGCCGAATAGTAATGCAGCGCGCAAGACGGCGCGCGGGTGAGTTCGAGGAATGGAAACAGAGGAGGAAGAGGAAAGAGGAGGTACGACCGCCAGGTCGGAACGAGCAGCCTGAGGGCGTGTCGATGAGCAAGGAACAAGAGAATTCCCGGAGACGAGACCCTCTAACGCGAAGATTTCAAGACACGCAACGGACGGTAGCTCGGTTTAACGTCGAGAGACTAGGCGGAGAGAGATCGAAACGAAGGCTTTAGAAGAGTCTCCATTCCTCCAGATCGATGCTGGCCTTCGGGGAGGCCTTTTCTAGAGGTTTATATACATATGCGTACATCTCTAGTCTATCAGTTCGACTTAGTATCTAATCTGTCTGTCAGCGAAAGCGTTGTAAGCGTTCTCGGAATGAAACGAAATGGTGAAGGCAAGGATGTCGGGACGCGACTAAGGGAGAGGCGAATCAAAAGAAATGATGGTTGCTATTCGACCGCATAGCAAGGAGGGGGTATGAAGAGCTAATGATCGGTGTCTGTCAGGCATAGATGAGTTGGAACGAAATTGGAACAAGGGGATGTAGAAATTTGTAGCGGTAGCACGGGAACTAGTAGTTTATGTAAAGTAACTCTTAAACTTAAACAATTAACACGTAAATGAGGCACGAAAGGGGTTAAGCAGGAGTACCCGCACTGGCCGGGCTGAGGGTCCCGACAAGGAGGAGATTGGCGCGCTGACGACTTTGTGGGGAGGGCGAGGCAAGCAGATAAGATTGGCTCGGATCGGCGTTGCGGGCGCTCCGATGTGCTCATTCCGAGCGCAACAGGCGTACCCACCTTACAGTGAGAGGGAACGGAAGGGTGAGCTGAAGAATCGCAGAGTGTAGGGGGAGGCTGGACAGGAAGGGGTGAGATTAGTGTGGGACACGCGCCGGGGACTCGCGGCCATTTGCAGTGAAGATGGCTGTTGCGTCGGAAAGTCAATCAGCACGCGGATTTAGCGCGCCGAGGATAGCTTGAGTCAAAAACTGTACAGTGCCCAAAGTGTAGACCGCCCTTGTATGTCCTTGGTGGGCAATTTTCGTGACAAAGGCGTGAAGCTGCTTGAGGAGTTGCGAGAAGCTTGTTATGACCTTCCGTGTAAAGGCAAAGAGTAGGTCTTCAAGCTCATTTGGACGCAGCTCGTGCCAGCAACACTGCAAGATGATAAGTAAGACGCGAGACCTGATACAACCGTGTTAATGACCTGGAAAGATACAAGAGTCGGCCATCGTCTATCCAGCCGCCCACCGCAACCGTCTACCTCTCCACAGCCTATCGGGAATCATCTCGTAAAAATACGGTGCCAGCTTCTCCCGAAGTGCGCGCTCTGCCTGTCCCTCGCTCACGTCCTTCGGTGCTGTCGTTCCGAGGATGGCCTTTGCCACCAACCGCTCGAGCGGCTCGACGTCCCACTCCGCGTTCTTGGGGGCCTTCTCGTCACCCAATATAACCGCGAGTCCGGGAGCACGATACTCGGTCTCTCCGACGGCGAATTCCAACAATGCATATGCGAGCTGAGGCTGTATATCTTCCGGCTGTATTCCCGCGGCGAGCTCGTCGCCCAGAAAGTTTATCGCCCAGCTGGCGTGGCGCCGCCACGACTGTTCGGCCTGGAGGCCGAGCTTGACGTGTGCAAGGAGGATGGTAAGGACGAAGCGGTAAGAGCGTACGTCGGGCTTCAGGCCCAGAACGCGGAAGGTCTGCAGAGTGACGAACGCGCCCGCGTAGTCCGCGGATAGCATGAACAACCGAAGCGCAACGTTCAAGGTCGAAGCACGCACGACTGGGTGCGTGCGTGGATCCCCAGCTTGGACAGCGAGTACGTGACACTCGAGCATTTGGCGGAAGAGCTGGCGTGGCGAAGGTGTGTTTGAGGACTGGCGTGTGTGGCGGACAGTCGGGCTACGGGAAGTCCACATACGCTGGAGCGCGTTGAAGAGGCTACCAAAGACAAATGAGTCTGGAATCATGTGAGAAGCGGGGTCTTTCAGAATCATTTCGTATAAGGCGAAGGCTTGATGGAAGTTCTCCTGCCGTACGGCCGATTGGACGAGTGCATTGAGGAGAGGGAGGTCAACTGAGATTCGCGATTGCCTCATCCGGTCCAGTAGGAAGTTTATGTGTATAGAGGACGAAGAACTCCTGCTCGTCAGCTCGCTTATTAGAGTTGTATACGGCCCTGCGTTCGCATGTCGTGGATGGCCATCAGATGAATCTCGACGCGATAAAACAAGGGTTTCTGCTGTGTCTATGCTCCCAACGTGCGCGTAGAACAGGATAAGCTTGTTGATGGTGTCCAACTCCAGTTCGTAGTCTGATCCTCTGGAGTCAACATAGACATCGACCAATTTGCTAACGAACTGCGAATCGACGAGGGGGTGGCTTCTCATAATGTCAAGAAGTTCGCAAAGATTACGTTCCGAGTACGAACGGAGGGAAATGACATGCGAAAGTTTGTCGAAAAGGGATACCTGCTCTTCTTGTCCATGAGACGCCTCGACAATATCCGAACAGACAAGTATTTTGGCGCGAAGGCCACAAGATGCAAACATCTTCTCGGCAATCATTTGTCGGCGAAGCCCAAGAGCATCCTGGTAGCGCTTGTAGTTAAGAAAGGCGGTAATACCACGTTCATACAGGCTGAAACGAGAGATGCGATGTTGTGAAGATATCCGAGAAATTCGGCTCTTGAAATATATCAAGGCCTCTTCGTGTTTCTGTTGTTCCAACAGCCGGCCAACCGAAAAAATGAGTTGATTGTTCCTTGACCATTCTCGGCGGCGTTTTCCGTAAAAATCACTGGGATATCTGGGAGAAGGGGCTTGTGAATGGGGACGGGAAGCGAATTGACAGATAAGTTGTGGAAGAAGGGTGCGAGGTGTCCCGAATGTACACTTCCGTTGTGACACGAGAAATGTACATCTTGACAACGCATACAGCATAAGACACTAGAATGTGTTGAGTATCTGTGATATATGTAGGGAGATGCCTGACAATAGGCTCCTCGTTCCCTGTAGACTGCGTTTTGAGCACCAGTAGCTGTCGTACGTGGTGGCGTCCATACGTGACTCGGTGACAAACACGCGAGGCGCGTCCTCGGCACTTACCGAGGACCGAAAGGCGGGTCCGCCGGGTACGGGGATCTCAAGCTGATCTCGGCTAATCAGCGATAATGATCTAGACTAGCGGTGTTCACCGTCCACGGCAAATCTGTTAACTTATTCGGTCCTGGTGGCCGTCTGAGCCTTCCTTTCATCCGCGGCCACTCCGTCTCGACCCGCATCTGTTGTTTTTCCGCCGCAGTATATCCCTGGTATATCTCTGAAGGGGCTTTACGCAGAAGTTCTCAGGTGACTCTTAGAAGATCATTGGGCACGCTACTTCCTGCAGGCAGTCACGCTGACAATACTATAAAGATGGCGAATAGCGCAGTCACCGCACCTCAGGCTCGCCAGAGGACGCGAAAGGTGAACAATATGAGGTCTATATCGGACAATGTTCACGGCTACGGTGCGCCGCTTATTCCAGCTAACAGATAAACAGCATTTTGAAGTGATACCAGTGACCATGGAACCACACGTTTGGAGCGTTGTAGACACGTATGCCCTTTGTCTACCTGATGTGCCTACATTGACCATGTTGTATTCTCGCGCAGGAAACATTTTCAACGCCTTCGACATCTCAAGCAACTTGGTGTTTCCTACTACATCTGGCCTGGAGCATCTCACAATCGCTTTGAACACAGCCTAGGTAGGCACATGTCGCCTACAAATGCCTAAATACACTTACGTTGAACCAGGAGTTGCTTACTTGGCTCGCCAAATGGTTGTACATCTCAGAGATGTTCAGCCCGAGCTGGGTATTACAGACCGTGATATTAGATGCGTCGAGCTAGCTGGTCTTTGTCATGACCTGGGCCACGGGCCTTGGAGCCATGTGTGGGATGGTGTGTACATTCCCGGAGCATTGTAAGTTGCACCTTTATCTGCGCGGTCAAGCCATCCACATCTGGATACAGGGCAGCGGGGTTTTTGCCCAAGGACAAGGTTTGGCGACATGAAGACGCGTCAGAGATGATGTTCGACGACATGGTGGAGGAATATGAATTAGGTATAACACCTAACCAGGTTCAATTTATCAAGGCCCTTATTGCTGGCGACGGGACTAGATGCAGGTCTGCGTTTATATCCATTTCTGGCTCCCCCATATTTATCTCTGTGCAGCGACGAGAAACCATTCCTATTCGAGATCGTTGCTAACAAGAGGAATGGCATTGATGTGGACAAGTAAATCCACCGTCGATCCAAACTTCTGTTCTCATGACTCACCTAGATTCGACTATATTGCACGTGATACCCGAGCAATTGGCGACAACCAAAACCTGTCTCTTACCCGGTACAGAGTTTTCCTTCCTTTTTGGCCGACAAGTTGATACAATCCAAAGCTCAGTCTTATCAACTCGGCACGGGTGATTGAAAACCAAATCTGCTATGACATCAAAGATGCGAATCAAATATATGAACTCTGTTACACACGCTTTAGCTTGCACAAGCGTATATACAACCACAAAACTGGTCCGTTCTTAAGTACATTACATCTGCGTGGGGTGCTAAAGTAACTGCTAAACAGCCAAAGCCATCGAAAGGATGATTGTGGATGCATTGCTTGCGGCAGAGCCATATCTTAAGATCGCTGGACAGATTCATGATCCAAAGAAATACCTTGGACTCACTGACGATATCAGGACGGAGATCCAGCGCTCCCAGGCGCCGGTGAGCACAGTCGTCTTCCGATTCTTAACTAGACTGGATATCAATGTACCGCTTTAGGAACTTCGGGAAGCGCAGAAAATTCTCGAACGCCTTCAGAACCGGGACCTGTATCGTTGTGTTGATTACAAGGTCTTTGATTGGGAGCACCGTGAGCTTCTCGAAGAGAATATCACCGCAGAAGGTATCGTCGCCGAGGCGAAGGAGGTGTGTTCTGTGCGCGTGGGGCAACCTGCGTCTCTTTTGGATCCCGGAATTGGTGATGAGGACGATGTAATCACCCCCGAGGACATCGAAAACCTCACACCGGACAAAGTAATTGTGACCGTGACGGTCATGCATTATGGGATGAAAGACAAAAATCCACTGGACTTTGTGAAGTTCTATCCAAAAAATCGGCCCTATGGTATGCCCTATTGATTTTAAAAATTTGAACACCCTTTCAATCCGTATCTTAGAGTGCTTTCACGCGCAACGAGGAGATCTGTCTTTGCTCAAACCGGCGACCTTCGCGGAGATACTTTTGCGCGTATATACAAAAGATGTCCGGTTCGTACATTCTCTTCCCCTCGGCCAGGATGTATTACCGAAGAACAACCTAGATTCTTTGGTATTGTGCAAGCTGGTTACCGTTCCCTATTGGCTCGTGTTGTGAAAGTCCCAGAGCCCACCAGCATCGACGTACAGAGCTCTGAGTCCGACGGCGTAACGGAACGCCCCCGCACACCAAGGGCGTTCTCGCGAATCTCAAGTCTCAACAAGAGCTTTAGTGCAGGAACGGGCGATGGCAGCGAGAACGGGTCGCCGTACCTCAACCGGTTTACAACCGTCGGCTTGAATTACGGCAAATCGCTAGTACCTCCAACTTCTCCTACGAGGATACTGGCACCACAGCCTGTGAGCGCTTCAGCAGCGAGTCTGGACCTAGTGAGGAGCGAGATGGACAACGATGGAATGGAAGTGCACCCATCCCTACTAGCACCAACATCACCGACACGAGCCAAGCTTGAACTGAACGCTCCCGTCGAGGCTTCTGGTCATCGCAATAACAGTCCAGGAAGTATCGCAAGAGGAGTTGACAGCGCAAGCCGTGGAGGTAATGATACAAGCACTGCGTTGGTTGCGGGAAATCCTAGTCCCACTCGAGGGTCAAGGTCCAGCAAAAGGCTTAGGGAGGGTACTAGTAGAGAGGGAGCTGCGAAGACTATGCAGCAGTCTGAGCCCGCCGGGAGTGGCGCTACACGTAATAATAAGAGGAAGAAGCTTTAGCGATACCTACCTCAGAGTTCTCTTTGTACTGGCTACTACCGCTTTCGATATGTTACAATGACTGCAATTACTTGCCAATACCAGTGCCATATTGCTGTGTTCGTACCCTGCCACTGACACTCAGGTTGCAGTGCAGTCCCGACAGTCCGGTTCCAACCAGCCTAGTTAGAGTTAGCCGAATTAGGCAGGGGTCTCTGGTCTCATTTGTTGTATTAAATTCCATTGGGCCCTGCACTCCGTATTACTCTTACTTCCATTCAGTTCTCACACTCACCACTTTCCCGCCACGACCTATCTCCTCGTCGTGGCCGCTAAACCCACCCTTTCGGGATGTCTACTCGCTCGCCTCGTTCGCAAGAAGTCGACATCGAGACTAGCGTCGCCCCAGCTGTGAAGGACCTGAGAAACTTGTTTGAGCAAAAAGCTAGGGCATTTCCTCAAAACCCTAATGGATCTCTTCGCCCTGGTGACAGCAGCCCTTTACTTGGTCCTAGCAAGTCACCCAGGCAGTCACCTAGGCATTCACCGGGGCCTCGCTCTTCGCCGATGCCGCCCGACGACCCGATAGAGTCCCCGACGCCTCTAAAACCTCCGCCTCCCGACCAGGGTTCTTTGCGCAAGCGTCCTCCACCACCTCCACCATCGCGGGGACAGAAGCAACAACTCGGGTCGCCATCCTCATCCACTCCTCCCTCACTCCGAGAGACCCCGGAGAAAGGTAATGCGCTTGGGAATGGAAGCCCGTCTTCCATCAAGCAACGCCTCGCCGCGCGACCCCCACCTCCTGTACCCGAGCTTCGCCTAGATCAGGCCGATGATGTAGACCCGAGCTCTGAAACCAATAGTACGGTTGACGAACCATCAAGTAGCCACGGGTGAGTCCTGTTGTTTTGCCCGATCGCACTCTGTAGTCCCATCCAACGATTATGTGTCGCCCCGTCTCCGATGGAACCTAGTGGCGCTGCAGATGCTGGGCAGACGCGTATTTCAGTGAAAGCGTAAAGGCTTACCAGACTACTAGTTCTACTGTCTCCCTTCCACTACCGCCGCGACGCCCGGTTCAGGCACAGCCTGCACAAATCCCTTCCTACCCTGACCCCTTTGAATCGGACTTAGAAGACACCCCGCCTTCCCTTCCCCCGCGCCCCAGCCCGAAGCCACAGTTACCACGTCGTCCTGGCCGTCTTTCTTATCCGCCAGATCCCGATGGCCACCAATCTGAACCAGAGCTTGGTGGCGAGACCATCCCTACAAGGGCATTGGCTCTTGCTACTCTATCCTCACGACAGAGACCCCCTATACCTCTTTATGCGGCTCACCGAGACTCCCAGTCATCATCCAGTAGCTCTAGCACAACATCAGTCAATAATTTAAGCCGAGTCCCAAGTGGAAGCGACGGGAATGGACTACCCCCACGGATCCCGCCGCGTTCCGCACCTTCCAAAACCTCGGTCATGACGGGTGAACCACTTACAGTGTCACCAGTCTCATCCGCGCTGGGGCCATTGGCACCACCACTTCCCCTGCGTCGACCAACTGCCGACATCTCCCCTATTCCCTCCTCTTCACACCTAACACGCAAGGTATCGGCTCCTCCTGTCCGCCCCCGTCCTTCACAACTGCCAGCACGGGTTCCCTCGACACGTCACAAACCTCATGTGGTCCAGCCCCTTGCGTCTGCGGTCCACGTTCCCCCACCCACCCATTCTCACCGGCCCGCTGTGGTCGCAAGACAACTTACACTTGATCCAGACGACATAGATGCTGATAATCGAGCGATGGGGACTGTTACTGATGAAGTGGAAGCTGGGAATACGGGTTCTGTGCGAGGGAACCAGAGGTTCAGCGCTGCGACTGGCAAGATGCCGCCCCCGCCGACACGCATGATTGCTCCTGGTGACAAGCTACCCGCTCTCCGTCCCTCTGTCAGCGACGATGACGAATCCGAAGAGTCCGCCGAAGAAGAGGACCCCAAAAGTAAACTCGCAAATGCTATGCCGGACACCAGTCGTTCCTCGCGACGATCTCCCTTCCTTCGTTGTCACAAATACGACCCTGTCCAGGTTCAGACACAAACACACTCAGCGATCATCTGTGCTGCAGGCCATGTATATGTGGCGGCCACAGGGCACCACGTTAAAGTCTATGATCTCAACCTGTCCGAGAGTCCGATATTGGTGCTTGACGGCAAAGGCGTGGGACTTAAGGAACTTAAGGCTACCAGTCTTGAGTTTTGTCCAGCGAAGGGGGCTCAAAATAGAGGCCGGTATGTCTGGATTGGTACCAAAGATGGCCACCTGCTCGAGCTCGACGTGACAACTGGCCAGCTTACGGGCACGAGGTTGTCAGTTCACCTCTCTGCCATCACGCGAATTATCCGCTATGGCGATGCGATGCTATCGATTGATGACACTGGGAAGGTGACCATCTGGACGCCTGAGCCTCCTGAAGATCTCCGTCTTACTTCAGCCGGGGTTCGCAGTTCTCGCATCGTCGACGGTCATGGATTCGTGGGGGTGCTCGGAGGCAAGTTGTGGGCATCTGCGCGCGAAGCAACTGCGCCAGGGGCACGGGGCCCGGCTGTGCGCATCTACGATATTTTGGCTCCAGGATCGACGACACGCTCCATATTGCCTACGGAACATGTCGGCACGGTCACTTCGGGAACGACCCTACCCTCTGACCCTGACCACGTCTATCTCGGTCACGAAGGCGGCATCGTCACGATCTGGTTGCTTGCTACGGGCGATGGTATCCCGGTGTGTGAGGAGGTTATGCGCATCTCACACTCGGATGTCCTATGTCTCGCAGGGATCAATGACCGATTATGGGTAGGCGGAAGGAACGGGACCATTGCCGCGTACAGTGTCGACTCCCGCCCGTGGATCATGACCAACAACTGGACTGCTCACTGGAATAGCCAGTCACCGTTGCCATTGCAGAAGATTGCAGTGGATCCCTACAGCATTGACAAGGTCGGAAGGCTGTGCGTCTATAGCGTCGGCCGAGATGACAATGTCAAGAATTGGGATGGCCTTTTGGGAGCCGATTGGCAAGGTAACCATTTTAATGGCGGTTTGCATCTCGAAGATCACTCAAGTACCCTCTCCATTACTCACAGACGCAAAGCTTTTGAAGCTGGAGAAAAGCTTCAGTCGCTTCCGTAACATAACCATCCTCTTTGTTTCATGGAACATCGGCGCTTCCAAACCCGAGCAGTTATCGGGAAGCAAGGAGAATTCATCCTTCCTGTACGATGCGCTGAACAGTGTGGATTCCCCCGACATCATCGTTTTTGGCCTTCAGGAAGTTGTGCCTCTCGACAAGGCCAACGTTGCGAAGTTCCTCAAGAAGAAGAAAGGGGTGGAAGGCGCATCAACTACGTTACACTCGGAGCATCGGCGATGGGCGGACAAGCTCGTCGGCGCAGTGGCGTTTGCATTGCCGAATACCCGATACAAGCTCCTTTATACAAAAGAGCTTGTTGGGCTGTTGAGCTGTGTCATGGTCAAGGAATCAGCGACAACCCGTGATTGTGCAGCACATACCGTTTCACGGGGTGTGCGGGGTAGATTTGGAAATAAAGTACGCACCACACTGCCAAGTAGTCATTGGGTCTAACTTTGACTGCGACGTTCTGCTTTCCAGGGGGCCGTCGCCGTCAGACTTTTGATGGACGATACTTCCCTGTGCTTCCTGAATTGTCACCTAGCTGCTGGGCACAAACGGGTTCGCGACCGGAATGCGGATGCTGCGGCAATCGTTGAACACGGTAATCTTTTCCCGGAACTAGAAAGCCTCGATGAAACGCTTGCCTTTGTTGGAGGGGGCGATGGGACCATGGCTCTCGACCACGAGATCGTCTTCGTAAGTGCTCCGAGGGCGATTGTCGACTACATATTTACCCATATACAGATGAGCGGCGATCTGAACTACCGAATCGACCAACGCAGGGACTTGGTCGTATCGTCCGTCCAGCAGAACACGTATCAGAGCCTCTTGGTCCACGACCAGCTCACGAAAGAAATGAAGACCAACGTCCGTCTGCGCTCGTTCATGGAGGGCCCCATCACGTTTCCGCCCACGTACAAGTACGACCTGCACAGCACCACGTACGACACGTCGGAGAAGCGCCGCATCCCGGCGTGGTGCGACCGGG
Organism: Lactarius sp. MG50; assembly: GCA_003314065.1. Lineage (NCBI taxonomy): Eukaryota > Fungi > Basidiomycota > Agaricomycetes > Russulales > Russulaceae > Lactarius > Lactarius sp. MG50. Next base: position 43,905 of record QLOZ01004110.1, on the reverse strand, counting down.
TCCTGTGGCGCGCGCGCGACCCGACGCGCGTCGAGCAGCTGCACTACCGGCGGTACGAGCCGGACATTTCGGACCACCGTCCCATCTCGGCGGCGTTCCGCGTGCTGGTCAAGTCGATCCAGCACGAGGCGCGGAACCGAGTGAAGGAGGAGGTCCAGGCGCAGTGGTCGGTGCGCGAACGGCAGCTGCTGGACGAGGCGCGGGCGTTTTACGTCGCGCAGCTGGTTCTGTGATGCGCGTGTGCGCGTGTATGCTGCCTACTGTATGACGTTTTCGCTTCGTTGGTCTTTCCGGGATATTTTCGTTCCAATCGTCTCCCCCCCATTATCTCAGCACTTGTTTGGATGGCAATTTTTATGATACCAGACCCTAAGTACACCTGAACGAACAGGTCCACTTGAACTCTACCTCCCTTTTCCGTAGATGTAGATTAACTACATGTACACCGTACATCTCCCAGTAAGCAAGGCATGCTGGCATAATTCATCCACCCCTACATTACCCTGGAAATACCACAGTCCCAACACAGCGAAATGAGGAGGGGCGGCTTCCTCCAGGAGGAGCAGCAACCATCTTCTTGACCCTCACAGTCGGGATGGCACCCGCTGTCGGAACCTACCCGTCGTCCACCTCCCGCCCTCCCATTTATCCCAGATCCGCGCCGCACGCTCGGCATCGAAGCCCTCTCCTCGCATGGCCTCCTCAAGTCTCTTCGCGGGGTGACGCAACGACCACGCGACGCGCTCGTTGGTCTCGGGCTCCCCGCGTGCCAGCACGGGAAACTCGGGTGTGCGACCATAAGCGACGGCGGCGGTGCGAACGAGGATCGCGCTGCGCGGTGACGGTGACGGTGGGGCCATCAATCAGTAGTAGTTTGATGACGACACTTAGATGATGAAGAGGAAGAGGGGGGGGGAAAGACGACGCACGCGGTGAGCCCGTAGATGGGCTTGATGCCGCCGGCTTCGCGGCCGGTGAGGAAGCGGTGCATGCGCACTGCGCGGGCGGGCGAGTGTGCGCCGGCGGCGGTGGCGGGCTGCGCGAGCCAGGGCCAGGGCCAGGGCACGTCGCTGTACGTGTGGTACTGCAGCTCGAGCGCGGCGGTCTCTGCGTGCGCCTCGGCTTCGAGGAAGGGGCCTCTCGGTCCGGCGCGCTCGGGGAATTGGGTGGAGAGGAACGAGGCGAGCGGGTGCGAGAAGAGGGTGTCTACTTCTGGGGCGTTGAGTACTGGCTAGGGACGGGTCGTCCGTGTGAGGCTCTCTCTCTCAATCGCGGTCTGATGGCGGGGTGGGGGGGTG
>QLOZ01004110.1:0-42590 GCA_003314065.1 Lactarius sp. MG50 | reverse complement strand
GGGGGGGGGGGGGGGGGGGGAAATCGTGACGCACCTGGAGGGTGTTGTCGAGAATGAGCACGACTACGCTGCGGGAAGTCATGTGTGTAAGGAGTGAACAACTCGAGAGGATCAGGAAAGGGGCGTACGGAGTTACGAGCACTTCGTTTCCGGCGATGAAAGGATCAAGGATACATAGTAAGGGCAGCTTGGTCTTGTCCTGTGGAAGGCCAATCTGCGCGATTGTCAGCGCAAATGACACCGCGAAGCAAAGGGCGATAGAAATAGGACCTCCTCGAATGCTTCCCGTCTCTAAGGGAAAGTCCTGTCATAGTCAGACCAATGAGAGGATGGGCACCATGGGAACGCACCGCGGTATCCTCGATCGTCTTGTCCTCGTCATCGACCCTTCCTCCTGGGAGCGCGGTGTCACCGGCGTAAGAGCTGAGGGTCTTGGCTCGTCTGTGTCACACAGCGGGCATCAGCTTTAGGATACGACGGTAGAGAAATGCAACTTGCTGGCTGAGCAGAACATAAAGATCGCCCGCCCGTCCCACAAACAATGCCACGAGCACGGCAGCACAACATGCGCGAGGATATGGCGGAGGCGGACGCTTGGTACGGAGTGTTGAGAGGTTCTTGAGGCACCTGGTAAGAAGTCATGAGATGCATCGAAAGAACAACGTTTTGGACAGGTTACAGCTCGGATTCACGCTTCAAAGGATGTGGAGTGTCGTGCACGCGTAATTTGGGTCTGTGAAACTTGTACAAATCCGAGTTGGATGTCACCGTAGCGGGAGACATACTTGTCGCGTCATGTGTGATATGTCAATGTCAAACGTGTCAAACGTGTTTCCGAGTCTGGCCGATCATTCCTCTCAGGAAGGAAAAACGATCACCATATTCACTCTCCTTCCTTCTCCCTCAACTTCTGAGATCGCCCCTTACTCGCTCCCGCTTACTGGCACTCGAAAGCCCCTCCTGCGGTAACCAATTCCAGCCATGCATGGCTCCGGAACTGTTCCGGGCATATTGAGTGTGGCGAGATTGACGACTCTCGTCACTTCCATACTGGTATCGTTGAGCTCGGGCTCCAACTATGTGCGTCACACGACTCTTGGATTGGTGTCGTGTTGACCATTTTCTCCCCGTCTGGACACATAGGTCGTTTCTGGTGAGTTGTTAATCCCTCCAACACGGGGCTTCTCGCCCGTCTCATCACCGCCAGACCGCACCCGGCTCCTCGCGCAGAGCCGTTTCATCCCTGCATGCCGTCCTATTTCTCTCTCGTAGCTGCTTTGGCTCCATTGCATGAGCCCACGACGAATCTCTTCACAGCTCGGCCCATTTCGACGCATGCATATATTCATACCTTGTCCTTTTCTAGCATACCTTCCACAACTCGGAGCGCGTCTTCATCTCACACATACCCAGCTAAACGTATTCGCCGTCGCTGGAAACGGTACGAGTTTCATACATCTCCTTGTGTACATTCTTCAATTTCACCTTAGTCGGGGTGTACATGACTGGCCCGTTAGTGGGCAAAATTGTCGACTCGAAGGGCCCACGACCACTTCTTGTCGCTGCATTCATATTTCTCCTGTCTGGTTATTCTGGAATACGTGGTCTCTTTGACGCAGGGCTTGGCAATGTGGCGGAGCTCAGCACGCTGCGCTTGATGATGCTCGTCATGTGCAGCTTTCTCACCGGTGTCGGCTCACATGCTGGCATGGCGAGCGCCATGAACACCACGGCTAAGACCTTCCCAGACCATTTCGTGAGTCCGGCTGAACTTGATACCGTACCTGAGTATGCTTAACACCCATCCAGCGGGGCGTCGTTGTCGGTCTCGTCATGGCCGGTTTTGGGCTCTCTGCATTCTTCTTTTCTTCCATCTCGCATATACTCTTCCCAGGCAATACCTCGGATTTTTTGCTTGTACTCTCACTGGGTACGGCACTTCCCATGGTCCTTGGATTTTTCTTCGTGCGGCCAATCCCTCTCACCTCGCATGGGATAACCTCCGTGGAGCGTGGATCCTCGAACAATTATCAGCCATTGTCTACGTCCGTCGACCCGGATGAATTCCCACGTCACATCAATCGCAGCTCGAGCTCTCTCCCCTTACTTTTTCATACCAAAGGGGATGAGGATGAAGAAACTCGCGAGCGCATCCCACAACGGCACGCAAGCAATCCACATGTCCCAGTGCTTGACTCGATGGAGCTTTCGCCATCGACAAGCTTTCATAGCCGCCGCCTATCTGGCACCATGTCGCTTCCAGCCCAGGAACCTCCAGCTGAGAAGGTTGTGGAAGGACGCGGGGTCGATTTGTATCGTTGGACACTGTGCACATCGATCGACTTTTGGATTATGGCCTTCTCTCACTCACTCTGTAGGTATTTTTTTTACTTGTTGGTCTTGATGAATCTGTTAACCCTTTTAAGTGGCCGGTATAGGATTAATGTGTGAGTCCTCCCCCGTCCGTGCCTTGGATCCATCTCATTGCAGGCGTCACTTCAGATATCAACAATGTGGGTTCTATCGCCCAAGCGTTATTTGCGCATGATAATCCAGCCTATAACGATGCCGAATCATCCACCTGGCAAGCTGCGCAAGTATCAGTCTTAAGCCTTATGAATTGCTTGGGCCGTGTTATCATTGGAATCATCGCGGATGCGGCCAAGTCGCGCATGCACGTCCCGCGCTCGTTCTGCTTGCTGCTTGTGCCGATTTTGTTTGGTCTCGCAAATCTGTTGCTCATGATGATAGACGATGTACAGCACCTTTGGACCGCGAGTGGATTTATAGGACTCGCTTATGGTTGTTGGTTCGGTTTGCTACCGACGATAGTCATCGAATGGTTCGGACTTGGTGTGTAGGATTTCCTCTCCTATTGCACTCCAGTGTGATTAAGAGACACACAGCTCATTTCTCCGAGAATATGGGGTGGTTTTCAGTCTTCCCAGTCCTGAGCGGAAATATTTTGTCAATTGCCTTCGGGCGTAACCTTGATGCTCATGCGCCATCACCCGACTCTAGCCCGACGCCTCCAGGTGTGTCGCAATCAACTAGTGCACACCAGTGCCTAGCAGGGCGGGAATGTTATGTCCAGTCTCTCTACTGGAATCTCTGGGCATGCGCGATTGCTGTTGGTCTGTTAATTTGGGCAGGACGACGGGACTGGTTGCACTGGCAGCAGCAATCCCAGCTTGGGAAGCAGATGGACATCGTTGGATGGGAAACTGCGGGAGAGGACATTGGATCCGAGGATTTAGATCCTTGATAAATGCAGTATACTTTACCACGCACGTAAGATATTATACACTCTTTCGAGGTTATTGTAATACCACCATACTATTGTGGATTACGCGTTCACGTGATGGCATGTCAGACCTCGACACGAGGGACGCGACACGAGTCAAGCTCTCCCCAACTCTCTACCCGGGCCACCATCACAGGGACAGAAATGCCCACTCTGGCACCATCTTGCCTCCCCCCTAATCCACCCATAGCTTCCCCCTCCCCCTCTTTTGCCTCTTCAAAGGCCACGAGGCCCAGTGCCCGATCCCAAATGTCTATCGCACCTACTTCACCCGAGAGGGGCTCTGTCGCACAGCGATCGGATGTGCCACTAAAGCGAGAACGTGAGCTTAAGATACCGTTCATGAAACTGGAGACCCCTGCAATCCAAGAGGACATGGCCGCGAGCCTCGCAGTCACGCTGCTCGGGCACGTCCTTTTCCTCAAGAGTCAGGTTCCCTTGTGCGTCGCGCCCTTGTCCTCGTCGCGTAGCCTGCTGCACAGCCGGCCTTCCCCATTGCTCTATATCTAGCCCCGTTGCGCAGCTGGGGCGCGTCCCGGGCGCGTCGTCCGCGTCGCGCGCGGCAAGGAAGCGCGCGGACATGATCACCGCGTTCGACGAACTGTCCTCGCATCTCCACACGACTTTCTCGGCGCTCTCCACCGCTCTCGCGCGAAATCATACTCACGCAAGTACCGACACCGTGTACCTTGCGCTGATGCTCGGCCCTACGATCGGCGCGCCAAAGGCGCGGGTCATACTCGCGCTAGAGGGGCTCGAGGTGAAGGTTTGGGGTAGGCGAGAGGTCGTCGAGGAAGCCCGGCTGTCATCTGGTGGGCCCCGTGAGGACGATGACGCGGATGACTGTAGCAGTGACGATGGGAGCGAAGCGGGTGGTGACTCGCACGAGGAGGCGGAAGAGGAAGACACGGGCAGTGACACCGAGGAATCACCGAGTTCACCGCCCCCCTCCGAACCCCCCTCCTCGCGCTCTCCATCACCGTCGTCACCGGAGGGGCCCTCACTGCCATCGTCGCCGGGCGCGGCGACCTCGAACGGAGCCAGTCGTCGACCGCTCCGTCCATCCCTCTCTCCTAAATCTTCTTCGCCGAGCAGCTGCGCTTCACAACCTTACCTGGCACCCAAGCCGACGCGCACCCACGCCGAAGAACAGCAGACTCTGCGCGCCGCGGAGCGGCTGCTCGCCCGCACGCTAGTGAACGCGTACGCCGAAGGCGGCGGGATGGCAGCTGAACTAGGTGCGCGCGTCTCTTCCTTAACTTACCCGGACAACGTTGTTCGTGCAAGTACCAAAAAAAAAAAAAAATACGAATCTGACCGCCTCGCAGCTCCGACGCAAACGCACGTCCTGCTCCGCGCTCCTCGGCGTTTCTCGCACCCTGTGTGGCTCCCGCGGCAAAACGTGAGCGCTTCGCTGGACAACACGCTGCGGGATTTCCTCGTCGATTCCGGCCTCGGCGACGCAGCGGAAACATCGACGGCCGCTGGAAACGCCAAACCGCGGCGGCACGCCGGCATCAAAACGGAGGGCGTCCTCGTTAGCTGCTGCCGAACCGAGAGCGACGCTGCGTCTGCGCTCCCTCCTGCTGCTACAGGGGAGGCGAGCGAGGAAGGTGATGAGTTGATCTGGTGGGCTTGGGATGGCAAGTTGACGGGGTTCGCGGAATGGTAGCCTTTACGCTTATCGCAGACAGAGCACACGGCCGTACAGTTCATGTGTATACCCCCTCGCAATCGCGCTTGTATTTTGTCCATCGCAACCCCCCCCCGTGTACCCACTACTTGTTCAGGATCCCAGGCAATGACGTGACTTTGCAAAGCGAACTCTGTCGACTTCTACTAACGACTGAGTCTGCGCGGAAGTGAAGAATGGGTATGAGAGCGATCCCACACTATGCAGAGAAACCACTACGGTACCGGAGAGCGCGGCCCGGGAGTGTGTACTACAGTAGTTGACCTCAAAAATTCTCGTTCCGTCTTCCGTGACTCGCTCCAAGTCCGAGAGGCCCATTCTGGGCTGGGCCAGAACACTCAAGGACCAAAGCACTAAAAGGACGATTCTCATAGATGCAACTGACCGCTGATTTAGCGATAGGCATTCTCGGTGCGTTTAACAAGCAACCTTGTCTCAGTGCATTTTTTTAACGGGGGATGGTAGCGCTCCAAGGTGCATTCACGGAGCACGAAGCGATGCTGCAGAAAACTTCAGGAAAGAGACACTTGGAAGTTATCCAAGTGCGCAGTCCGGAAGAGCTGAAGAGGTGCGACGCGTTGATCATACCGGGGGGAGGTAGGGCCATCATCTCCTTTCGCGTACTGAGAGTGCTTGCACATACCTTGATCTCCCTTCAGAATCAACTACCATCGCTTTACTCGCACGTCTCTCGGGGTTGATGGAGCCGCTCAGGGAATTCACCAAGACAAAACCAGTGTGGGGAACCTGTGCGGGTGCAATACTCCTCTCGCAAGCCGTGTCTAACCCAAAGAAGGGGGGACAGGAGCTCCTGGGTGGCGTCTCAGTAAAAATGACGAGGAATGGCTGGGGATCACAAGCGCGTCATATCCCACCCTCTTGTCGAAACATAACCATAACGACATTGACTTTTTTTTTTTTTTTTCCCTACGCGCCCACTTTTTTCACAGGTTGAATCTTTTGAGGTTCCGCTGGAGGTCAGCGACCTTAGAGATGCTCATATACCTTTCACTGGGCTCTTCATCCGCGCGCCGGTAAGATTATATAAAAAACTTTTTTTTCCGCGACCTCGCTTTGCTCAACTGCCTTGACTACGCCGCAAGGTGGTTATGGAACTCCTCCCGGCTGCACACGCGCCCCACATTCGAATTATATCTCGCATCCCCGACTCGCTACTTCCACACACGACCCCCGACGAAGGACACGATCGAGCGGTGGTCGCGCTTCGCCAAGGCCGACATCTTTTGACGACTTTCCACCCTGAACTCACAAGTGATAGCCGGTTTCACGAATATTTTGTGCAGGAATGTGTCCTCCCGTCACTGGCACCCTGATATGTATCCCGCGGCTACGTTGGCAATAGATCTTGAAAGAGAACATATAGAGCCCCCAACACCATCACTCCCCAGATGGCCCCAGGAAGAGCGTGTATCGATAACGGAACAACTTAGTAGACAATAATAAAAGCCTTAGAAACTCGGTACTGTAGTCTCTTTGCACTGTTATCTCAGTCACGGTCATCTTATCTGTCCAAGTCCCTGTGGCATCGAATGAAAGCGAAGAATCGGATTCAAACCCTCGTCGCCAGTTACCACATCATATATAATCACTAGCTAGCGTTCGTATAATATAGGGAAGAAAAATCTGGCACTAAGCGAAATGAGTACGAGAGCGGAGCGCAGCTGCGGGGCGACTCGGATGTGCGAGAGTACTGTAGTAGCCTGAGAGTAGGTTTGATTTGAGCGAGTGGAATACCGATCAACCGAGACTCAAACTCCTAAGTTACTAGCCAGATGCGGCAAGCGTGATAGACAACCAAATTTCGTCCCCACATAAGGCCTCTTTTCATGCCTCAAGAACCCTCGGATTTTCACGAGGGGATGCATTGGATGGTATATACCAAGTCCCGTGTGAAACGGGCAAGAAATGAGCGAGTTATTCAAGGTGGCCGAAGGGTGGGGCCGTCCGAACGATAGGTACGATATAGTATGGTGGCTGCAGCTGCAGAGCTTGTCGCAGGCTGGTGGGTAGCTCTCGGCCCTATTATCCCGCTTAATATTAAATTAACTGCTCGCTAACCACGATTTAACAAAATAAGTTTTTCCCGATGTCACTTGACGTCGTACTTCCATGGCACGTCGCGGCTGTCGAGTTTTCACGGCGAGCTCTCCCCATTGGTGGAGCCGGTACATAAACCGCCTTCTGTGGGCGCTTGCGCCTTGTGTTTCGGCGGCAGGGCTGAGTGGCAAGACCTGGCCAGGGAGTGACCCGAGGGCGCCACATGGCTCACTGGTTTCCTGCCCATGTGGCTAGGGCGAGCGCTATTAAACAACGGTCGGCTCTTTGATTATTTCGTGTAGTAGTTTCTCATTCAAATGTCGTCCCAAACAGGGGACAGTGCTAGTGCACGCATCCTGCCGCAGACGACTGCAGTGATCACGACACCGCCATCGTGACGTTTGTGTTACGTGACTGTAGGCAGCGAGCTCCACGGCGAAGGAATCGCGCTCGCCGGCTTGTCGCGGCATCGCCTCCGCCGTTGCCCCGCATAAAGATCTACGAGCGGTGCAAATCCAGTCCCGGGTGCCACGTGCCTAGTGAGCGCGTTGGCGTGGACGAAGCGTACTACAGGGGCCCAGAGGCGTACAGCACGCGTGCTGGTTTACGGTGAGCCTGGGAACGTGAACCCCGGATGGGTTGGCACGCCTGGTGTACTGTACAGTACATTCCAGTCACCACCTGTGCCACTAGATTGGCAGAGACACTGGCAGCAGGGTGCCACGGTGGCAATAGCTCAAAGGGAAGGCCCGGGAAGAGGGTTGCGTCCCAGGAAAGTGGCAGAGAGAAGTTAGTTGCTCAGAGTCACGTCTGCGGGCAAAAGACGGGCAAGCCGTACATTTTTACTCGCACAATTCCCGCAAATTACTTTAACGAAATGCCACCCCGGACGTCCAAGTGATACGACTTCCTTGTTCAGGAATATGTCCCCCCGTCTGGGTCATGCCATGTCGCGTGTCGAGGTTCTTCATCAGATGCACAGGATCGATAAGGCCATGCTTTGCATGTGCTGTGTTTCCGCACTTCACAAATAAGTGGATGGATACTCCAAATCCTGTCGGACTCGCGAAATTTCCGAAATGGGAAGTAAAACTAACGACGATTGACCCGATCTTTGGGAAGGAGACTCGGTAATAGAAACTGCAGTCTATCTTTAGTCACGGTAAAGTGGGGCCCACGATGCGACAAACCGTGCCATGTGCCGCCGGAGATACTGAGGTCTCGCCGGTCCTATATCCGCTTACTGTTGCTGTTGCACCCCAACACCATGGAATATGAGATAGCCTTGAGTCTAGGTGAGAGCTGTCTCATTTCGTTGCTGGTAAAGTTGGGAGGAGCCGATGAAAGGTTCGGTCATCCACGGTGCAGCGCAGCTTCACCCCTTCGGCTTCACAAGCTTCCATGATGAAGAATGGTTCACGTCATCGGATGCTACAGTAGACCATACGGATTCCCTCTTTGTCATAGTCGTATCAATATCCGCGGCGGCACACCTCGTCTCCCGAATCACCTCAGAACTCCCTTACGACGTGGAAATGTATAAAATGACTGGGCAAAGTGCTGGTCTTGACTCTGCGAGCCATGCCAGTGACCCATCTTAGTCGTGCCCTCGCTCTCCTTGCTCTGCTCTGCGGAACGCTCTTTTCGGGGCTCGTTGCAGTGGCCGCACGTGACACCTCTGTGGAGACTTTGAATGCTAAACGCCTCGAAGCGGTGAAGCGGTGGGAGCAGTCTGCTCGCGGTCGTAATAGTGGAGGCAACGCACGTCGTGCGCCAGCGCCTCCGAGGGTGAAAAACATCACCTTCTCAAATCCAAACGCTTCCCGTGCGTATGCCAGAATATTTCTGCGTCTTATTGTCTCGTCTCACGTGCTCCTAGGCTTCTATGTGGATGGTAGGACCATTCCTCTAGTCAATTTTGACGTTGGTCCATCGTGGTCGGGCCTGATACCCATCAGCTCTGCTCCCGGTGAGACAAGAAAGGTGTGGTCCCAGCGGGAAACTTCACAGCCGGGTCACGTCGGTCTTACTCAGGTCTCAGCTGTTTTTCTGGTTATTTCCTCCTGGTCCGGAAGGAAGTTTGGACGACCTTATCTTCTGGTATGTTACTTGCTACGAACTTCAGGTCAAGCCCAGTTAATTGGGTGCATCCCAGGACGAACGGAGGTCCGGGTTGCTCGTCGCTGGAAGGCGCTTTCCAAGAGCATGGGGTAAGTAGTCCTTCACTGATCCCCACGTATTAGAACTGACACTTTTCAGCCTTTTACCTGGCCACCAGGCACGGCCTTGCCAACGCAAAATGAATGGAGTTGGACCAATCTGTCTAGTGTCTTGTATATCGAGCAACCTATTGGCACCGGTTTCTCCCAAGGAACGCCAACTGCGAGGGTATGTCTTCTCTGCGTCAGCATAGCCCAACAACCTGGTATTCACAGTGAACGGCATGGCAGAACGAGAACGATGTTGCGGCACAGCTCGTCGGCTTTTTGCAGCAGTTCTTAAATATTTTCTCTGAACTTAGAGGAAAGAAGTTCTATCTCACCGGTGAAAGTGTAAGCGCAGGACTTGTGAATCAAGAATATCGATTTTGACATTATGCAGTATGCAGGGATGTATGTGCCTTGTAAGTAGTATCCTGGATCATGGTATTTTCACTGACAATAGAACGAAGACATCGCAAATTACATCTACGAGCACACGACGAAGTCGACGCTCGACCTAGACTTGCAGGGCATCTGGATCAACGATCGTGAGTCTTTCTGGTACTGGAAGCCTGACCTATAACTCGAAGCACGCTCCTCATTGATCTGGATGTAGCTGTGATCGGCTGGGACGTTGTTCATGGCCAGATCCCCGCCGTCGGCTTCGTACACAAATACGAGCATGTCTTCGCCTTTAAGTTCGTTACTTTCATCTGGTGTTCTAATTCGTGTCCGTTGAGACATGTGCAGCAAAACGTTTCTCGCGCATTTGGACTCAGTTGCAGCAGCATGCCATTATGCGGACTACGTGGAGAAGCACGTTACATACCCTCCTCATGGACTGCTGCCCCTGCCCGGTAAATCAACAAAAAGCGACCCGGGCTGCGATGTTTGGGATGAGATCTTCAATGCAGCACTACTTGTGAACCCAGCCTTTAATATATATCGTATTTTCGACACGGTAAGCGGTTCGCATAGCTGGCTTTCGCGATCGCCTGACGGTTGTTCTGTACTGTACAGTGGCCAATCCTCTGGGACGTGCTTGGCTTCCCGTAAGTCGTGTTCTCTCATCTTCTAGGCCACACATTCAAATATTGTGTTGTTAGAGGTTCATTCCCCCAAACCCAGGTCTCCCCACTATATTTCGATCGTGCGGATGTGAAGGCTGCAATTCACGCACCCGCCGATGTTCAATGGGTGTTGTGCTCTAATGTTAATGTGTTCCCTCACGGTGATGCAAGTCTCCCTCCGGCCTTCACGGTATTGCCGAATGTTATTGAGAAGAGCAAGCGTTCGGTGATCGTGCATGGCCTTGCAGACTTCATTCTGATCGCTGAAGGCTCACGCATTGTGCTCCAGAAGTGAGTTTTACGTTATCTGCGACCGCAGTTGTGGGTAATGTGTGTAACCTCGTATGTGTTTTTAGCATGACCTGTGAGCGTCATTCGGCAATAGCATTTCTTGGGAATTGGCAGAATTAATGCTTTGTTTTCTAGGGGCTGGGAAGCAGGGGTTTCAAACGCCCATAGTTGATGACTCGTTCGTCGTTGATGGAGTTGGGGCACTTGGAAACATGCACCTTGAGCGCAAATTGGCCTACATCGAGGTTTCACTCGCGGGGCACATGTAAGTGGTGGTACTATACTATGATACCTTAAGATTTGGGGCTGATGATCTTGACATACACAGGTTACCGGAATATTCGCCTGTCGTAAGTCGAGCGCTTGACATCTTGAACTTGACGGCAGAATGGTGATTTGTTTTTCTGCACAGGCGGCTCTCCAAATTATGAAATTCTTAATGGGCTTCAGGGACACGCCATGAAGCGGTCAGGTGGTTTAGTTACGCCGTACGTTCTGCCTGGGATAAGAAATGGAGAGTCAAATGTTTTGTGAATGTGAGCGCTAGAGTGGGGCTTTATCTTATGGAAGTGTGGTGTTAGAGGACTGAGTTGGAAAAAGTCACGCTTCCATGGCGCTAAACTTAATCAAAGGTACAACATCATTCCCAATTGAGGGCCTTCCGGCGCCCGTGAAGGGAACGAGGGTGAACAAGTACAGTAATTGAACGCCCAACTTTGCGGCGTTTGGTTCCAGCACAGCAGGGGAAAGACCCCAACTAGGCTGAGTGCCGAGCCGAGGACAGCCATCACGTAGCCATTGTAAGGCAAAATTAAATTAAAACAGATGTAAAACACAAAAGGGGTAAGATTGGGTAAGCAGGCGTGGGAATCGGTTCATCGTGAAATGCCGGTGTCGCAGAGTTGGTGGCGTTCCAGTTCTCTCTTTGTCCTGTACCACCACCTCACATCTGACTATGTCTGAGCTTGACGCAGATCTCTATGGCGGTAAGGCCATCTCCTTTTTTCTATATCTCCTTTATCATTTTTTTTCTTTGGATAGATCTTTATGGCACCGACGACTTGGGTCTTGATCCCGCCACTAAAACTGCTCACACTGAGCCTCAAGGAAATTCTTTACCCCCCCAAAATCATTCCTCGGTTCCGACCGCAGAGCCTCAGGTGAAAACTGAGGCCGCAGCCCCCTCGAGGGCGACGGCACTTGCATCTCCTCCTGCCCCCATCGCTTCTTGGAGTGAGCCTACATCTGCCACCGGGCAGTATAAAGCATCGCCACCGACCGTCAATGTACCGCAACAAATTCCAACCTATCAGGAATCCAACAATGACGATCGTGGACCAGCCCGCGGCACCTATCACGCTGTGGCAGTTGAAGAACGGTCTGTTCGGCCCTCCGAAATGAAGGATGAAGGGTGAGTGAATGGCTCTAGGTTTCCACTAATATCCCGCGCGCAGGTCTGTCTACTGTGGGGTAGCTGTCGGCGGACGTACTGTATGACGGACATGGGGCTGGATCTCCCCAGTCGTAGCCTAATGCGATTACATGTCGCTTAGCGCCTATCCATGAAAATCCTGTCCCTAGGCTACGACTAGCTCTTCCGTCGAACTAGCGTAAGCCATCTAAGCTAGGCTAGCACAAAAACAGCGTGTCCACAGTACAGTCGCTCTATATCTTCTCCTTGTCATGACCATGTTTAGGTTACCGATACTAATAACCATCTCTGCTTTTCCTTCATCCACCGACAACGGTCCTCACTTCACCCTCGCCGTCACCCCTTCACGTGTTCTAAATTACTCAAACGTGCAGCAAAATGTTCATTGGAGGGCTAAATTGGGATACTACAGACGGTACCGGGTTGCGCACTGTTTCCCATAGTATGAGTAGCACTAAATTAGCTTGTTATACCAGAATCTCTCAGAAAATACTTCTCCCAGTTTGGCAAAGTAGACGCCTGCACCATCATGCGGGACTCCACTGGCCGCTCCAGATGTTTTGCGTTTCTTACTTTCGAGGATCCGGCGTCCGTCAATGCGGTTATGGTGCGCGAGCACTTCCTGGATGGAAAGATTGTGCGTTCGGTCTACCGTGTCAAGATACCACTTGTTCATTACCTTTCAATAGATCGATCCCAAGCGAGCCATTCCTCGGCAGGAGCATCAACGGGCCACAAAACTATTCATTGGCGGCCTTGCAGGAAGTGTCACTTCAGAATCTATGCGCGAATTCTTCTCGCAGTTTGGTAGAGTTGTCGATTCAACGGTCATGCTTGATCGCGAGACAGGTCGCAGCAAGGGTTTTGGCTTCGTCTCCTTCGAGGACACTGATGTCACCCCCTTCCTTGGGTTCGGCAATCTTGAGATCGACGGAAAGCTGGTGGGTTTTAACGTCATCCTGGCATCGTGTTCTCTTTGCTTACGCCCTGTGGTAGATTGATGTCAAACTCGCTCAGCCTCGCTCCCAACGTGACCAATTTGATGGCAGTGCTGCCGGCGGGGCAGGTCGCGGCGGGGGATTCAACAGTACAAATTTCAACCAGAGTACTGCCATGCCCAATATGCAAAGTATGACGGGGAACACCCCGTTCGACGCCCAGGCGCTTGCTGCGTTATATACACGCATGTTTGCACAGATGGGCGGCATGGCCGCGATGAACAGCATGAATGCCGGTGCGATGATGGGCGGCGCCGCGAGTAACATGGCACCGATGATGAATGGCGGTGGCCCAGGTATGATGGGCGGTGGACCCATGGGCCGAGGAGGCATGGGTGCGGGAATGACTTCGGACCCCCGCATTGGCGGCATGGGTCGCGGAGGCCCACCAACCGGGCCCGCTGCTGCTGGCGGGCCCGGCCCTAACGTGCCGCGGGGCCCGCGGGCCGCGCAGGGCCAGCCCCCATTGGGTCCTCAGAGAGCTGGGCACCGCGGACAGCACGCCTACCACCCGTACGCCCGTTGAATCGCAGAAGCATTCAGCCGTCGTCGGGGTGTTGAGAGGCTTGCGGGGAATTGGTTTAGGGACGACAACATCCTTGATAATTTTTTATTTTATTTTTTTTCCTTCTCTATTCCTACCCATGACTTGAGCCAGAGGCCACACCTCACTTTCGCTGTTCACCACTTCACCATGTATTTGTAGAGCCACTAGTACTTTCAGGCCACTAATACTTACGTGCAAGTCACCACTCTGTTGGTCTATAGGTCATCGTTATACCACTATCGAGAGGGGGGGTCTGTCAAGTCTCCACTCCCTCTGTTTTCCCCCCTCCTCCCGAGTCAGTAGACAAGGGCACGCACCAGGTATGAAGCCAATCACATAGGTGCAAAAAGCATGGCTATATTTTACTTTAGCTAGTCAACTACCTAAGTGACGACCGTCTCGCGGGGATGCGCAATGGAAACCATGAGATAGTGCTGCAGCACGCAACATCCAGGCTCATAGCTCATAACTAATATCGCCGTCGCCCTCCTCCTCCCGGGCCCTGATAAGGGCCGTAATCAGGCGGCGGTCTCCCACCACCTGCTTACGTGACTCGACTCAGCCCATCACCGAATTGAAGAGAAATTTTTTTTTGCTCACCTGCTCTGGGCGGAGGTGCTGCAGGGGGACTCCGCGAGCGACTGGTCGCACTTGGAATAACGGCGCCGCGGAAAACTTGCATCAAGTCGTCGGTGCGGAACACGGGTCCTTCGCATCGTCGTCAGACACCTGACCAAAGTGCTAATTGCGAAAAACAGATGAGGCCACTTACCATCAAACGCGCTCGGCCCTGGCAGTGTGCCGACGAACCACGAGATGACCGACGGTACGCTGACAGCTTTCTCTTCCTCGTGGTCTCTCCCTCGACGCGGCGGCGGGACATCACGCTCACGCTCACGATCCCACGTTGGGCTATTATACCTCTTCCGTCCACTCCCGTGGCCGTCCCATCGATCGCGGTCGCGGCCAGGTGGTGAAGTAGCGCGTGCCCTCTTATACTGCGCCGGACCATGCGAGTCGGAGTCCCTCCGTTTGTGGTCCGGAGAGGAAGGCCGCTTGTGCTGCGCCGGGGGCGCCGTTGGCGCTGGCGTTGGCTGTGGCGTATTCACACTCGCTAGGAGCGATGTTTGCGTGTCCGTGCGCCCGAGCGAGTTGCTCCAGCTGCCGGAGCTCGTCGTACCGCTACTCTGCCGCACGATTGCGACGCCTAGGTCGCGCGCTGCGATCGCATCCGTAGAATGATACGTGTGGCGTTGGGCGAAACGTTTGATCGGCGGGTCTGACCTCGAGTCAGTGGAAAGATGGGTCAGAACGCCATAAGCCCTCACCATTAGGGTAAGCTTCAGCCATGCGTTTTTCAAGCTTCTGAGCTGCCGCAAGGTCACCGTATTGATACTCATGACGAGCCCAACGTTCCCAGAGAGGCCGTGCCCGATCAGGAGGGAAGGTACCAATGACGCGCTCGAAAAGTGCACGGGCATCTATGGAGTGTAAGAAAAGATGATGGTTTCTTCGCCTAGCAACTCACTATTTTCGTCGTTTATCGATAACAGGAAACCCAGATAGTGAGCTACGAGGTCTACCTCGTCGCTGAATGTCTCGAGGGCCTTTTCGAAGATCCGAGTAGGAGTGCGAACGTCCTTCGTCAGATGGTATTCCGCGATCGCTGATCATTCACGATTGCACCATGTGATTATCTGTGGATTCGGAGCGACGTACCTGCAGATTCATAAACTTCCCAGGGTGTCCACTTGTCTCTTCTTGCCTGGGCGAATACGGTTCGAGCTGACTTGAGTCCTTCAGCACGACGGGCGAAGCGCATATAGACTGTCCACGCAAGGCCATATTCTTGGCGCTTCTCAGCGAGTTCCTTGCACTGAGGTGGTTTTTCGTCCGTCTGTGTTGTGAAGGACGCATTGGCTGGAATAATTTCGGTTGATTGCGAGCCAGGCGCGTCCATAGCGCCTGTTGACACTGTCGACGATGTGGCAGATGGCACAATTCGGGCCTCGTGCGCATCGAGGTCGCGACGAAGAGCTTCGAGGAACCGTTCGAAGATTTTGTGTACCTCTTCGAGATTCCCTTGAAGCTCTAAGGCCTCTGCACATGCGAAGTTTAAAAGAAAGCTGATAATCCAAGTCGTGTTAATATGCGGGGGGCGCTCAAGTTGTAGTTGTGATGCTTGCCTCATTGGGTTCGCCTCAATTCCTGCTTTCAAAAGGTTTATCGCCTCTTCCGTCTTGCCAATACTGTTGGTCCAAACGTACGCCATATACCTGACAGGGCCTCTCAGTCTCAGTTCGAGTGGACGCTCGACGCAACCTCAGCTCACCAAATCTCGCCAAAAAAGCGCATGCGGATGACCGCCTTACGGTATACACCCTGGACGCGTGTAACAAAGGTGTTGCGATCTTGTTCGTCGATCTCCAGTGGATTGCTCTCTTCCCAGCGCAAATAGCCTTTCCATGCACCAACCAGTGCGCGTTCTGCAGCGTTGAATGTTGGTTTGGGAGGAAGGTAGAGATAAGGGCGAGATGGAGAGGATGGTGGCGGAGGAGGGAAAAGCGGGCCTAGGTGGCGCTGGAGCTGGCGAAGGACCGCACGTGCCTGCATGTACGAGGGTGAGAGGTCACTCAGAAACTTTTTCGCCTGTGTGTGAGTATGGATAAGTGATGCTCCTGCCATACACGAGACTAGCACTTGCCGTGATTCGGTTGAGATTGTTTTCAAATGTTTCCAGCTCTGACCAAAGGGTTTCGACGTTTTCGAGGGGGATTTGCACAGCACGATGATACACTTTGCGTAGAGCATCCATTTTTTGTTGCTCTTCCCATGTTGAATTCGTCTGGAATTGCAGTCAGTATAGGTGTCCGCTTCATGAGGGGTGTTGGCCCCGATTGAAACATCTAGCAAGCCAGTGGCAAGACGGATAGAAACATGGTCGCACGCCCATTACACGCACACGCGCAAGATCACTCTAAAGGACAATGGGAGTGGTGAAGCAAGATGAATTCAAGGTCAAGTAGGAGGGACATGACTCGGAAATCCACTTCCGCTGTTCTGAGAAAAAGCTTAGTGGACGATCATTACACACCTCACCGGATCGCAGGAACTGGATGTAGTCCGACCAGATCTCACCGCTATCCTTGTCTTGACCCACGTGATTGAGCGCAAACTCATAAGCCTTGCGAACGATGTCTCGCGTGGAGGGATCGACATTGATCCGTCTGATTTCCAGGTTCTTAGTGGTCAAACGATACCAGTCGTGTAAGCGCAGCATACCGAATATACGTCAAGTAAAACTTCCAGAGTTCTACCGCGGGAGATGTCCTTAGGAACCGTGTGAATAGGTGGTCTTCCGCGAATTTAAAATGGCCTGGCACGAGAAAGTGGTTGAGATAAGCTATTTGAGCCGACCACTGGACGCGATCATGTCAGAAGAACATGGTTTACGACCGATTGCAGGTTGCGCACGGTATTCGGATACATCTTAAGGAGGCTTTCATACGCTTCCTTGATCTTTTCGAGGTCTCCAGAGTCTTCAGCAAGGCGTACGAGTTTGTTCCATCCCTCTGTGTCGTGAGGGTTTTCGCGCAAACTCGCTCGAAGTGCATCCCATTCAGAAACCGGCACTTCCGTGACAGAGGCGATAACAGGTTGAGGTTCCTCCTTTGGGAGAACAAGAGCGGACTGAGGCTGAAGCTCTGGCTTTGAGGGAAAGGATGCGGTTTGAGGTGTGGGTGGTGTGGCTGATTGCTGAGCTTGAAGCTTTTGTAGCACTTGCAGAATATCAGCAGTTGTTGTCGTCTGAATAACTTCACTGCTTGGTAACTCTGGCTTCGAACTCGGCTCTTCTGGGTTGAGTTCGGTGGTGGGGTCGGGCACACGTTGAGCAGAAATAGAAGCGACGGGGTCGTGGGCGATGCCCCCAACATTGGTAGAGAGTTGAAGGGGCTGTTGCGCCGAGGGCAAGCTGCCGTCCATGGCACTGACTGACTATACCAACGCCAACGCAAAAGCGGAACAAGAACAAGTTGAAGTCTTCAAGTCGCCGCGCCTTTGGCGGTGTGAAGAACTAATTCATAATTCCCACGGTTACTTGACATGCCACTATCAGGCGAAGGACATTCTCTCTTAGCTAGAGATCAATCCCCTTTCTTTAAATCTCTCGCAGAGCTAGACGCTTGGTCAGATACTGCATCACTCTTCACCCACCGTGTTGTCCCCTATCATCAATCTTCGACAGTTTCATCACAAGGAAGACTTTTGGTATTACTGATATCTTCTAAACTTATGATTATTCATGGTATATCTGGCCCAAGGTCTGCCATGATTTTAAAGTACTCCAATCCTATTGTCGTTACATCCCTCTTGAGCTTATCCAAATTT
The DNA here is from genome assembly GCA_003314065.1 of Lactarius sp. MG50. Lineage (NCBI taxonomy): Eukaryota > Fungi > Basidiomycota > Agaricomycetes > Russulales > Russulaceae > Lactarius > Lactarius sp. MG50. Next base: position 24,607 of record QLOZ01004110.1, on the reverse strand, counting down.
CCAGGGCGGTTACTCAGAGAAACCAGAAGAGACCACATATACCTTCAACTTCTGGTCGTTATGCGATACGTTTATCTAGTACATCCCACTCGTGCCTGCGGAGTCACCCTGTCTGATAATTGTTTTCAGCTTCTCTCACCATCGAGTTACCACTCCACCTTCGGGATGGATCTCGTCTGCCCATCGGCAGGGTGTCAAGATACTCGGAACTTTGTACGTCATATCTCACAGATGATGTAACACTCACTGATATCATCGAGGATATTCGAGCACGAGGAGAGCGAATCGGATGGGCTCCGATTGCTCTTTGGTAGACTGCCTGCCTCGAAGACTGGGCCCGCGGCCCCACCTTCAGTTGAGACATCTGCAGTTCCCGTCTCGCCTCATTATGCCCGCTTGCTTGCACATATAGCGCACCAGCGCGGGTTTGATGGCTACTTACTAAATTTCGAATGGCACCTCCGCGCCGACTGTGGTATTGGCCAGGCCCGTGCACTCACTGCATGGGTTTCACTTCTCCAGGCGGAACTCAAAGCCCAGGTAGGCCCACATGCTGAGGCCATCTGGTGAATAACAATGCGTACTAGCGTGTTATGGACCACATATCTCACATCATTCTCAGGTACGATAGCGTGGTCTTCAGCGGCCAGGTCCGGTGGCAAGACCGTTTGAACAACTATAACTTGCCGTTCTTCTTACCTTCTACCGGGTTTTTCACAAATTATACTGTGAGCCCAAATCCCATTGAGGAGTAGATGTGTGCTCAATTGTTTTGCTTTTAGTGGTCTCTTACGTACCCGTCACGCACTGTGCAGTATTTTCTGAGCCTCGATCCATCGTTAATATCCACCCAGCTGCGCCTCGGTTCAGCGAAGACTTTACAAGACATTTACACTGGCGTCGATGTTTGGGGCCGTGGTAGTCACGGTGGCGGGGGCCTCGGCTCATACCGCGCGCTCGAACACATAGATCCTGTCTCGTTGCGGTTAAGCGTCGCACTATTTGGTCAAGGTTGGACTTGGGAAACGATGCAGAACAGCCCGGGCTTTAGCTGGGGCCTGTGGTGGGAGGCTGAGCGGCGACTGTGGATTGGCCCTGCCGTCCCTGGCGAAGACGTGATAGTGCCACCAATGCCGAGGGGCCGTGAAGGGGAACCTGACTGCCAGCATGGACCCTTCCGACCCTTCAGCGACTTCTTCGCCACTCATACGCCACCAGACCCTGCTCTTTTGTCGTTCTGCACTACATTTTCCCCAGGCGTCGGATTTGCATGGTTCGTCAATGGTAGGAAAGTGATGGCACCTACCGAGGCCGGCTGGACCGATATTGATAAGCAGAGTGCACTCGGCGACAGGCTTTGGCCAAGACCAGAAGTGCAGTGGGAGGACAGGGAAGGAACCACTGAAGCTATCCCGAAAGCATTTTCATCTCTCTACTTCAATGATGCGTGGCTGGGCGGAAATAGCCTCCGTGTTGCCTTCGCTGTCACGGGCACTGATGCAGAGGATGGATTTTTCCGCTGTGTATGGCTGCCTATACAGTCACTCAGTGTCACTCCGCTCCTCCAATACACCGCGCACGTCATGTTCAAGAGTCTACCTGTGGGGGTGCCTCCGGTTGATATCGACGTTGGACTTTCCATTAAGTGTCCTGGGTCCACGTTGGAAGCTTCCGCCATATCTAATGCGGAGGATCTTCCGGGCGGCTGGACGCGTCAGACGCAGACATTCACGCTCCCCAATAATCAAACGAATGCGCCCGTCATGGTCGGTCTGGTGGTGGGGTTCGCGACAGAGGACCCATCTCTGGGACTCCAATTCTCCATTCTCCTCGGCCAGCTCGCCGTCTACCCAGCGGCACCGACGCGGCCTCCCCCCCATCTTCACACGGCCTCTCCCCGCATCCTCTGGGCGGATTTCCAGCGTAATGAGGACCTCAACTCCGGCGTGCTAACGTGGGAAATCGCTGCTGCCTTCCCGCCCATCTCTCTCCCGTCTCCCGTCCCCACACCGGATGATCCGGCGCCGTTATGGAGCCTCGACAGCTCGGACCACGCGTTTCCGTCGTGCGCGTATTTCAACATATACGTGGGTGCTCCGCTCGATGGCCCCACCAAAGCAACGTTCATAGGCACCACGGGCCTCGATGGACGCGCGAATCGCTTTTACGTAGACTGGGCGGTGTTGCCAGACATTATCAAAGGCATGAGGGAGACGCGATTTTATGTGCAGGGCGTCACTGATCGGGGTGAGGTGATGGAATGGGAGCAATGTGCGTTTGTCGACGCATCTTGATGGGGTACATCATCCGTGTTAGAGAAGGAGCAATTTAACTGCGTATATTACTGGGAACATGGAATACGGATATGCGATGGGACAGCAAAATTTCTGCGACAATGCGGTTAATAAGATGCGTAAAGAACGATTAGGTAAGGTAAGGAGTGGATGGTAGGACCGGCTCAGTCAACGCTGTCCAAGCCGTCGAAGTCGAAGCCCGCGAACGGTTGGCGTACCGACATCGACGGACCGGGATTTGCACGCGATGCAGATGTCCGCGACGTCGAATTCCGTGTTTGTGAGCTCTGACCAGAACCGGATGCTTGCGCATTTTGCCCCCCCGCTTTGCCTTTGCGCCTTCCTCGGCCCTCCTTATGCCTTTGCCGAACCTGTTCTTTGCATACCTCCGCCATCGTGAACGACTGGAGCGTTTCGAATCCGTCACAGATGTGATGCTTGCTCGGTTTGTCTGAGATCCTTAGGTAGGGAACCCCGTGGGAAAGTGATCGGCCGTGGGATACAACGCCCAGAAGAACGGCAAAGGGAGACTTACCGATTGAGCATCTCATCGACAATATCAGGCTCGCGAAGAAACGGCATCATGGCCACCAACTCGGTAAACACAGCGCGGAAGACCTGATCAGGCTTGCCAATCGCGATCGTAGCCCCAAACCACCCTTCGAACCGGCTCTTGAATTGCGGCCGGAACTCGTCGCGCAGGTCCTCTAAATCGGGGTCCCTATCCTTCGCGAGATCGAGTCCGTTGTATTCCTCTATGCCACCCAATTCATCGCCGGCGACGGGTACCGGCAGCCCCATCATCATCGCTGCGAAGGCCATAGGGTTCGGTTCGCCCAGGTCGCCCGGGTTTGGCGTCGAGATGGCAGTGACCCAGCTCGCGACGTTAGCATTGCGGGAGTGGGGCCTCTGCTTGATGAGAGACTCGAGCTCCGACACACGCGCAGGATCGTACAGCCGTGAGAAGGGCAGGTAAAGCTCCGCACGAAACTCGCGCACGATAGCGAGGAGCTGGTCCTGACAGATCTTCTGGGCACGGGATCTAAAGGCGGCTTTTTTCCCGAGCGCGACAACGGCAGCCTGATAGTCGCGTGCGTCGCGTGGTCGGATAAGATGGGCACCACCTGTATGGAGTTTCCAGATGACTTCGGCGGAGTCTTCATTCGCAAAGATACTGAGCGCCGCGACAAAGTTGTCAGAACTCCACAAGGCGTTGGACTCGGCGATCTCGAGAAGCGAGCGTTGGACAGCTAGCACGTTCGTGCTGATGATCTTTATACTTGTGTACAGCTCAAGCGAAGGTGAGACATGAAAATAGGAGACGAGACACTGTTGAACGAGATCGCGGACATCATCAATGGGGAAGTTGGCCGATTTGGGCCAGTGATCAGCGTGAAAGGGGGTCCACCTCCAGTAATCTTGTCCGTCTTCGTCATCTTCCGTGAGGAACTCTGTTTCAGTCTCTGTATCACACATTTCGGAATCCAGGTCACTGAGCGAGTCGGCTTTGTGGACACCATTATCCGTATCTCCAACATATTTAGAGATGGCGTATGGAATGAAATGAAGTCGACTAACTCGTTCTGCCTCCGAATACCATTTTTGGGAGAGATTCCCAACTCAAAACAGCTTGGATATCTTGCAACATATCAGGGACGGCATGTTTCTGTCCTGGACTGCTCGCAAGCATAGAAACGAACAGCTCGCGCCACGTCCAAAGAAGAACACGCTCAAAATTGGGAACACCTGTAAAACGAAAAGTTTTGACGAATTTCCCGGTCTTATGACGTCTGATGCTCGTGACAAATCGCAGGTTTAAAAAGGCGCAGTTACACCTAGCACACCTCTCTAGCGCAGCCTCGAAAGTAGACAGCAATACGCACCCCCCGTGTGTAGAAAACATCCGACGAAGCATTTCCGCTGCGAGTACGAGGCACTGATGCGCGAGGCGAAAGTTCGTCTGATACTCAAATATGACCGACCAGATATCGTTTATCCAAGTCGAGAGAGTATCCATGGTTTCTTCGAACAATTGCTCACGTGAGGAACGTTCTTTGATGTATAGAGATAATTTCTGGTCCCGCTCTATCTCGTTCAGAAGTCCCTCGAGCTCGGTACGCTTGGCCTGATAATCGAGCTTGGGTATCGTCTTGAGATGCGTCTGTATTTCCTTTGCACTGTCGAGGACTTTCGTCGCGACAGAATCAGGCAGGTCATCTAGCAGCGGTACAATATAGGACTCCAAAAGTGTGCGTTGTGCATCTGGAGGAAGGGTGTCGTAAATCTGGACGAAGCTGGGGGTTCAGTCAAGCTGGGTTGAGTATACTGGCGATGGTAAGATTAATAATTATACCGCATGCCTTGTGCTAGCTTTGGTACGGCCAGGAGGGGACATCGCCGTGCGGTCGAAAGTGATTTAACGTAATCTCGCACCCTCCAAAGTGGCAGGTGACGGGGAACAAAGAAAGGGGCTCCGCGCGTGACATGCAAGAGTGACACGGATCATGATTAGACTCAACTCACCAGATGGCTACGTCACCTCAGAAAAGTTGGACCAACAATCGTGCGAGTGTATGCTAATAAGTTTATCGAAGCAAACAAGGTGCCGTAGCCCCTCAGGCTCGTGTACTTTGTCTGTTAGGTTAAGGAACTCAAGATTTGCACGCGAATGCGAACAATATCACGGTCCCGTGATCGAGTCACGGTGGGCCGGCAATGGCCGCAAGGCGTGCAGAGTGGATGGCTGAGCTGAGGGACAAGTTACGACGAAGAAATGGGTGGAAAAACGACTCCCCTTTCTCTAGCTCTCCACCATGTTCATCGGTATTAGTGCAGCCTATTCTCTCGAATATCACCTCCTTCATTGTTGCCAAGCCGTCACTGCTATCTTTCCCGTTTTCTCTCTTTAATGTGAAAAGGTGATGGAAACAACGTCCCTCACTGAACCCCGGTCCGTTCAACAAAAATTCATCGAACGGATGGTATTAAGGTTGAATGGTAGGTCGACGAGGAGGTGATAAGTCGGTAGGCGAACACTGTGACATTGGGTGACTAACGCGTGACTTTGTGTGTTGTTGCGTCACACTTGTCGGTTTCGATTCGATTTCACTTCCATTTCTGCCCCTCAGTTCATCCATTCTGTCCGACCTAGCCCTCCCCTGGAAAAATCCAAGTGGATTGGACTTGGTGCTCCAGAATAGATGCAAGGAGACCATTTTGAAACCTATTCATTGCACCATTCTTCAGCTTCACAGTCTCACACTGTCGGTGGTTTCAATTTCCCAGTTCAACCTACCTCACCTTTTACCATCAAAATCCCCTCTCCCATGCAGCTCCGCAACAGAAATAGCATCGGATCAGTGCATAGCGTAGCCTCCGGCTCAGAATACCATGCGAGCAATGCATCTATGGACCTCGATGGCACCTATGAGGAGGATGCAGAGGGCGAAGACGAGGAACCCCAGTCCCAGAAGGTTTATGGGAGATCAATGCGCGGTCGACGTGTTGCCATTGCAACGTACAAGGAGTCGGATAGCGAACCCGATCCCCTCGCGAATGCGGACTACGATGGCGAGCAGCACAGAGTCGATGCGCCGGACTTCGACGAAGAGGAAGCACCTCGTCCGGCTGCGAGGAGACTTCGCCCCAGACCCAGTGCTGTAGTTCTCAGCAGTGATGAAGGAGAATCAGGCACCGGGCGCCGCTATTCCACACGCAGCCAAAGCAAGAAGCCGGAGCCTCCTAAGAGCTCGCCAAGTCGCCGACTCCGTCGCGGGCCGTCTACCCCATCGTCTTCTCGTTTTCAGACACGCGACAGCAGAAGACCTGGCTTACGATCTCGCCGGAGTACCCACGAGGAGGAAGATGCGGATGGTTATATTGATGCTGAACAACCGAATGATTCTGCGGATGACTCGATGGAAGATGCTGTCCCAGAGGCTTCGTCCGACCTTGTCGTCCACGACGACGAGGATGCAGATGCGGAAGGCGATGTTGAGGTCAATGGTGAAGGAGAGGATGAAGTGCTGCCGAGCGACGGGAAACCTTACGCGTTGCGCCAGCGTGCCAAAGTGAATTACGCCATCCCGCCACCTCTGGAAGAAATACCGGTTGCACCGCCGAAACCCACTTCAGGCAAACATGGGGGTGGGCGAAATAATTGGAACCGCAGCGGCGCGAAGAAAGCCCCGGGTTGGAGCGTCAGTGGGGCAGAGCTAAGCAGGTTTTTAGGCCTCCCTGGGGAGGACTCGGTATGACGCACACGCTTTTGTTCTGCCCCTGCGAAACTCACTCAAGTCGTGCAGGACTCGGACGCACCGACACGAGGTCCTCGAAAAGGGTTTGGAAATCCTGCATTTACGGGTGGTCTCAGTGGCATTCTGCCTGGAGATTTGGCTGCCGCAGCTGGAACCCCCGCTAACTTCGGCAAGGTCGGCGACGCTGGTAAGCCTTGGTGACACTCGACGAAAAATTTGCCTATCTCCGGACAGCTTTAGCAGATGCCGATCCACTTGGGGTAAACCAGAATGTCACTTTTGATGAAGTAGGCGGGTTGGACGATCGTTTGTCGTTTCATTTATCTTATACAAATGTTTCCTGAAACTCTATTCTATCAGATATCAACTCGTTGAAGGAAATGACGCTCCTGCCGTTGCTCTATCCCGAGGTCTTCCAAAGATTTGGTCTTACACCACCTCGGGGAGTCCTATTTCATGGTCCTCCAGGTACAGGCAAGACGTTACTTGCCCGTGCCCTGGCTGCTAGCTGTCGTTCCAACGGCAAAGGCATCTGTAAGCACGTCCCCTGCCCCCGCGTGCGCGCGCTGACACCTCCTCAGCGTTCTTCATGCGTAAAGGTGCCGATGTTCTTTCGAAATGGGTCGGCGAAGCCGAGCGCCAGCTCCGCCTCTTGTTTGAGGAAGCGCGTAACTGTCAACCCAGCATTATCTTCTTTGACGAAATCGATGGGCTCGCCCCCGTGCGCTCATCAAAGCAGGACCAAATACATGCTTCGATAGTTTCCACGTTACTTGCATTAATGGATGGCATGGATGGTCGCGGACAGGTTGTCGTCATCGGTGCGACGAACAGGCCGGACGCAGTGGATCCGGCACTGAGGCGGCCGGGGCGATTCGACAGGGAGTTCTACTTTCCGCTACCGGCTCTCGAGGCCCGGAAGAAGATCCTGAGAATCATGACGAAGAAGTGGGCTGGATGGGAAGGAGAGAAGGGTGAGGAACAAGTTGCCGGTCTGGCGAAGCTCACAAAAGGCTACGGAGGCGCCGATTTGCGGGTAAGTTCGCGACACCCTAATCCATCTATACCAATCCTTGACATTGACCTCCTTTTCCCCTATACCTCTAACTACTAGGCTCTCTGTACAGAGGCAGCCTTGAACGCGGTGCAACGGCGGTATCCCCAAATATATAAATCGAACGACCGCTTGCTACTTAAGCCAGAGAACATTGAGGTTGAATTGCGAGACTTCATGATTTCCGTGAAAAGTAAGGTGCCCCTCTAAGAATTGACCGTTGTACTGATTCATGACGGCGATGCTTTTAGAGCTCGTTCCCTCCTCTGCGCGTTCCTCTGCATCCGTAGCTTCCCCGTTGCCGACGCAGCTTGTTCCTTTACTGTCTGAAACCCTGGAGAAGGTCAAGGCTGTCATTGATAAGGTGATGCCTATCGGCAAGAAACGTACCGCCCTCGAGGAGGCCGAATGGGAGGATGAGGGTCAAGAAGGGGGTCTGGAGCGCGAGCTCATGCTGCAATGCAAGTCATTTCGAATATTTACCACTGGCTAACTGACCATATGACGACTAGCCATGGAGACCTTACGCGTCTATCGACCAAGGATAGCCCTTCACGGGCCAGTGGGTATGGGCCAGAACTTTATCGGCATGGCGGCTCTCCATCACCTAGAAGGCTATCACGTACAGAATTTAGATCTAGGGACCCTTTTGTCCGATTCAACAAGGGTTTGTCTACTGATCGTATCTCATCAAGCTTGTTCTAACTATTTCCCTCTCCTCTCACGTTAGACGAGTGAAGCTGCAATAGTCCAGCTTTTCGTAGAGGCGAAGCGACATCAACCGTCTATTGTCTACATCCCGTCCCTCCTGGGTTGGTGCTCTGCTGTATCAGAAACATGCCGTAGCACCCTTCATGCCATGCTAGGCACCCTTGCTCCCACTGACCCCATCCTGCTCCTCGCCATCGTAGATGGGTCCTATATGTCCCTCCCACGAGATGTGCGAGCGTGGTTCGGTCTTACCCAGGAGAATCGTGTTGATGTCACACGGCCCGGTGCAGCCCAGCGTGAAGCATTCTTTGAGGATTTACTCAAAGACGTTCAGCGGCCGCCGAATCAATTCCCAGATGGCTTGAAGCGCAGGCGACGCGTGCTCGAAGTGCTCCCACTTGCCCCGCCTCTTGAACCGAGACAGCCAACGGCAGCGGAACTTGCAACGCAGCAAGAGAACGATCATCGATTAGTCACCCTTCTGAGATATCGGTTAGGGCCGATCCTCACCGAACTCAAACGCAAGTTCAAGCGCTTCACCAAGCCAGCAACCGTGAGTCGCTCTTGACTTGTGTCGCCAGTAACTAAAACCCTTTAACCAGGAGGAGTACCGTTTCCCCGCAGCCGAGCAAGTCACACAACAGCCACAATCACAAGCGGTTGACTCAATTACGACAACAGTTGACGTCCATCAAGGCCCCAACGGCGTGCTTGAGACTAATGAACAACCTACCGAAATTGTACCTTGTGCTACAGACCCTCCTGCGGAGCAGCCCGTACTCCCACAACCCCAACCCCCTCCCTCCGCCGAAGGACAACCTCAAGGGCCTCATTTATATGATATGGACCTTGAACGAATGCACGTAGAGTTGCACAAGAATCGGTACCTGACCCCTCAAAATTTTCTTGATGACGTCGGGAAAATGGTGCACAATGCAGTCGTGTGCCAGTCTGAGGACTTAGAACGCTTGCACCGCGCGCAAGCTATGTATACAGCAACCGAGGTCTCCATTCAAGACTTTGACGTGCAGTTCCGCACCGAATGTGAGCGCATGGCTGTGCGCGAGCGTCAGCGCCGTGCAGAGCGAAAGAAGGAAAAGGCGAAGGCGAAGGAGCAAGCTGTCCAGGAGGCCGATGCGGCTAGCGAGACCTACGCGCCTGGCACTCGCAGAAGCGCGCGGCACAATGGGCAACAGCCCGAGATCGCCATCACAGACGTGACGAAGCTTGAGCGTGCTGCAAGGCTTAAGCGACAGAGGTCCACAGGACTGAGCGGCGGTTCTCAAGCATCCGGTGATGAAAATAGTGATGGCCGCGATGTCAAGCGCTCAAGGGTAAACAGCGAAGATGTAACCATGAATTTAGCGGAGTCCTGCAACAGTCAGCAAGTGTCTACCGTTTACCTTTCCTGTGCACTGCCAGATGCCAATTCTGTCAACCGTAATGGCGATGGTGGTTTACTGCCAGATATCCCACCATCTGCAATGGGTGGGGGATTTGACCCTTCCCTTCTCAACCCCGCCCCCCCTCCTTCACATTCTGATCAATCACCTTATCGCGGCTTCTTCTCACCCTCAAGTACCCCTGTCGGTCCACCCCCTGATCCCGTAACAGAGGATTTGCAACCCCCTCCTCCTCGCTCTCCTAGCCCCTCCCCGCCCAATCAAGCATCGAGTTCCCAGTTGGATCCAACCCCACAGCCAGTCGTCTTGGATACCGACGGACCTCTCACCTCAGCGACTCCCATCACTGGCGAATCGCCAGCTACTGCCTTGCCAGCGCCAGCGCCAGAACCCGAACCGATAGAAGTCGACCGCGAACCTACGCCACTTCCGGATTTCCACTTGAATCAGGATGCGCTCGCACGCCTACGGGATGATCTTCGTAATATGACAGATCTTCTCAATGTCGAGCAGTTAGAACAGCTACGTGCATCGTGTCTTGGGCGCGTCTGGGCTCACAGGTCGGACTGGGACCGAAACAACTTGATTCACGAGCTTGGCAGAATGTTGCGTAATTTTGTAGACGAGGTCCGAGCAGATGATGAGGATGGAATGCCGGTTTCACCGATCATACATAATTCATCATGATCCCTATTCCGTCAAAGTTATATGTATTCTATCTGTTTTCACTTTTTACGCATCCGCTTCTTTCGAACTACTGTGTTCTACCTTACGGCCTTGAATCTCGGTTATTTACCCCTGCAGGTAAGGTCTAGGCGCACACACATGTAGATTAGGGCCTGCTTGCTAAGAACTTCGCCATATTTCTCCATTCGTGAAGTGTATGTACATTGTTCAACACTACGATAGCTCGGCATTCCCCAAGTCATTCTGCGCCTACCGCCCTAAAGAAGACCGGTCTGGGGGTTTGATTTCAAGGAGCTCCACTTCGAACTCAAGTTCAGCGTTTGGTGGGATGACTGGTGGAAAACCCCGAGCGCCATACGCCTGATAACAGCATATTTAAATGTTGCCCGAAGGTGCGACCGAATAGGCGATACGCACATAATCTGGGGATACTTTTAATATTGCTCTCGAACCCCGCGTTAGCTGCAGGACACCTGACCATATCGGCGACCATCAGCGGAGTGACGGGGCTGTTTTGCAGTTCGCAAGCCGCACGCTCACCCTCGTCCCAGCCTTTAATCAATTTGCCCACGCCTATTTCCGTGATGAAGGGAGTGCCGCTATGTGGGAGTGCGAATGCGCGCACGCCGTCAGGGTGGGGGGGTAGTAGGGCAAAAAAACAGGCTTTCAATACTGACCGAACCAGGCTGGAACCGAACGTAGAACCGTCGCTGACGATAGTCCCCACGTAGTGGATCGTGACAGTGTCTAGGACGAGCAAACCATGTCAAGCAAGGGGGCAACGAGGGGGATGAGGTGCATGTCCACACCGCCGACTTCAGGCCGTTGTCCGTCACCAGGTTGGAGCACTACAATCTCGACGCCCTGTGGAGGGAGGGAAGAGCTCGGACTCGGAAAGAGAGGAGCTGTAGCAACCCCAGCATCCCACTTACCATAGTGTTCGATGGCGAAACGATGAACGAGCAAAGAAATGGCATTCAAGTTCCAGGCTAGCAAGCGGCCTTTATACACGCAGAGGGGGACCGAGACTGCACGGACCTCCGGTAAGATCATGGGACAGGATTTCTGTGCGGCCGTGCAAATCTTGGCAAATCGGAAGCCGGGCATCAGATCACTTGCCACGATGAGCACGCGCAGCCAAGTTTCCGCGCCCTGTCATCGAATACAGGCCTCTATCATGAACTTTCTGCGGTGCCAGTTCGAGACCGTGGTATGTCATGACGGCGCGCCTGATGACGAGGCGGAGGTGGAAATGACCGTGGTACTGCCCTGGCACGCGCCTGGCCTTCCCTACTCGGGTCGTGCCAGTGCGCGTCTCATCTTCCATACAACAAGAAACCGTCTCGGTTCCCGCTAAACGTTATCCCGATCCCATAATTCGCTAGACGAGCGAGCCTAGTCCACTCCTACTAGTACTCCACATAGTCAAACGCGCTGGTGCCACCGCGGTCGTATCGCGGAGCCTGTGGTCTGTAGTCCGCAGCCCATACTAGGAGAGGCCAGGGGTCTTGCGGCTACCCGTTTGGGCTGCTGTAGGGCACCTCAATCAAGACAGGATCTGACAATGATAAAAGTACTAGTATGAGACGCAGCATTTGGGGGTACGCTAGTTGAGAATCATGTAGGCACTCATCCATATGGGTCTAGGAAGCCACGGGGCCAGCGGTCAGGCTTCTAGCTTTCTTCACGTCACTAGTCAACCTCCTATTGGACGCTTAGGGGAGCCTCGTACCTGGAGATTCAAGAAGCAAGTTATGTGCATCGTACGTGACATGACATACATACATGGTAATGCGCAATAGCACCCTTGAATTAGCTATTGTTACCAACTGATGGTCATGTGAAACAAGAATTACGTGTAAAAAGAAGGATGAGGGTATCTATACAAGTGCTTAGACAGAAGTCTTCTACTATCATTTCTTGCCTTTTGCAACACCTTTTCCTTTCGTATTCGCTGCTTTCTTCTTCCCGCTCGCCTCCTGAATTAGACGGTCGTGCTTGATGTCGTCCGGGTCGTCGCCCTTCTTTTCGTCATCTGCATCCTCGACAGCGTCGTCCACCTAGTAAAGGGCAGGATTAGCTGGTGGCAAGCGAGCATAAAAGATCAGCGCAAGGGACCCACATCGAATGCCTCTTCAAGATCCGGCGCAGGTCCGCCAGCAAGCTTCTTAGGCGCCTTTCCAAGATCCTGTGCCTTATGGAATGGGATTGGATGGTCGCGGGCATTGTATTTCCTGGTAAGCGCTGTCTTGGTAGCGGTAGCTATCTTCTTCAGTACGACCGCATCCTTCTGCTCCCCCAGTCCGAGTTCGACAATGGAGTCCCAGTCCTCGCGAGAGATGTAATACTCATCCATGCTTGTGATGACATCATCCACCGCACTCTGAGCGTCGTTCTTCATTAGCCACAGATAAACAAGTAAGAGAGAGACGTACAGAGCCCTGATCCATAAGAGGTGCAACGATAAGAGGAAACATCGCGGGCAGATAAGATAATCGGATTTCAGATTTGTCACCCGAGACCTTGAGTCGCATGCGAATTTGCACGTCACCCAAAGCCCGGGTGAGCTTGTTTTGCTTGGAGTTCTGTCCAAGCCACCTGCCGAAGCTCTTGATCAACATGTCTGTACTGTCGTCGTGCCTAGAACGCACTGGGGGAACGTCATGGCGTTCGGGCCGCCATAACCGCTTCCTGGTCCATAGAGGAACGACGAAGGGCGCACAGTCGACAGAACTGCATGTGTCGGCATCAATGTCCAGTGTTGTTCGGAGCTGCGCAACCGCATGAAAATGACAAAAAGCGAACAAGGAGGTGAGGATAGGTACCCGTGAATAAGGGAGTCGACAAGGTCACCGTCAGATATTGATTCTGCTGCCTTTTCCATAAGTCTCAACTGCTTCAGAGCCTTCTTGGGACCGTCCATGTCGCGCACGCGCGATGGATTTGTTTTCAGATAGTTCTCCTGTGACAGAGACCTCCCTGTAAGTATGTGGCGCGCCCAAACATCACAGAACCCACCTGGATGAACAATGGAACGAAAGAGTAGTCGTGAAAATACAACTCAATCTTGTCATTCAACGTATCACGCGACGTTGGTGAGAACATATACGGCCCCAGAATTTTCTGTACAATGTTAAACGGAGTCAACACGCTATACTTTTCATTGGCCTTCGCGCTGCAAACACGTGAGAGAGGCCCGAAAAATGAAGGTAGTCTTGCGTACAGCATCTTTCCTTCTTCATAGTCCATGGTATCGTTGTGCAACTTCCACGTTGACAACATATTGACCACTTGGCGTATGTCTGACCCCACACCTGTGATAAGTTCATCAACGACGTTCGCTGGGATTTGCATCTTTTCCTTGAAGGCAATGGTCATAATTCTTGAGCGGATCTGGGCAGCGTCAGGTCTGAAGGAAACGTATCAGTCACAACATCTCCGAAAAGTCGCACAGTGGCACTCACTTGCGGAATTGTATACTGAAAGTACCGTTGACAAGCGGTTTCATCTTGGGTGCGCTACGGTCATTGGCGATACATATAATCGGGATCTAAGAGTTCTTCAATAAGAAAACCCTCTTCAGGTTGGAGGAGCGTTACCTTGGTCTTGCGAATCAGAGCCGCCAGCGCGCCGACGCCGCCTCTATCGCCCGCAGACATGCCATCAACCTCGTCCATTATTAGACAGGACTTATCCGTTATCACGATTCCCGCTGCATTCGTCCGCTGTGGGATGGTTGACGTTGTTACAAAAGTAGGTCTAACCAAATGATGCGGAGTCTCCTACCTCGCCGCCACCCATCCACCCGTCCAGAGACGTATTATGAATGTTTGTGCTGTTCTGTGTTATAGTTCGACTGTGTGTCCCTGAAGAAGAACCAGGGACGACGCACTTCGACAAGCTTTTTGCTGCGGGCGTCACTTGCGTTGAGTTCAATGGGCGTGAAACCCGCGAGCTTTGCACACAGATGTGCGCTAGTGGTCTTGCCAATACCAGGTGGGCCCGTGATCATCACACCGCGGAAGATATTCATCCCATTTTTTCCGGGCTTCTTGAAATTGGCCTTCATACTGTCTGACCTGGAAAGTGTCGTCAGTTGAAGGGCCCGTAACGAGTAGGAGTAATTGCACCAGTCGTTGAGCCATTGCTGGAGTTTCTCGACTTGTCCCTTGTTACCACAAATCTCTTTGAGGGTCTGCGGGGCATACCGATCGGTCCAGAGCTGTGCCTTGGGGTCTATTGCCTTTGCACTGTAGTTCTATCAGTCTCACAACTTTGGTGCCCATGTAGAGCGTTTCACACACCCTCGGGTAACACTAGACCCTGCTGCCTTGGCAGCCTTCTCGCGTACCTCCATCTCCTTCGCACTATCTCGGATCGCCTTCTCCTCCTTTTCCTTTTTCTTCTTTTCCTTTTCGCTCAGGCCTTTGCCATCCCCAGGCCCCTTGCGCGTCGCGATTAGATTGAGAAATTCGTCCTCAGACAGGGTTTTGAGGTTGTGCTTCTTTATCGCGGCAAGCTTACTCGGACCAGCGTTATCACCGAGGACGACGTAGTCGATTTTGGAGGAAGGTTGGCCGACCACGCGGCTGAAACGGTGTGAGCGTGGAATGACAGATACATGAGGGTTGACGGACCCGCAAAATCGCTTGGCGATGTCAATGGCCTCTTCGCGCGAAAAGCTGGATAGTTCGCCTGTGAAGACGAAAGACAGTCCCGCTAGACAGTCAGGTACAGCTGCTGGGGGGACGGCTTTTGAACCCGGGTTGGATGGACCTGCTATTCTCGCAGCCTTCGCAGCTGCCCAGCTAAGACAGCCCACCCATTAAGCGTCCGCGCCTCAAACACAGGAAAGAGAGCATACTTGAATTTGGGTTTTGGCTTACTGCCCTCCTGATCCCCACTTTCTACCCTAGTTGGGGTATCCTTTGATTTCCCCTCTGCAGTCTTTGCACTTGCCTTTGCCTTGGTAGGTGCCTTTTTCACGTCTTCATCAGCATCCATGAAGTCGGGGTCGCTATCTTCCTCTTCATCCTCTGCTGAGCTTTCTTCATAATCGCGCTCTGCTTTCTTTCTCTTTGGTTTCATTTTCGGCGAGGAAGTCTGCGTCGGACGCGGCTTGGATGTTTGCCCGCGCGATGCCGTTGACGCAGAAGCCACAGCTCGTTTCTTCTTCGGTGGAGAGCTGGCTTGCTTGGCATCCTCGTCATCATCGCTCGAGAGTAATATCCTGTTTACCTTGCGCTTCAACGGAGGGTTGGGCAGAGCTTGTTTATCCCGCTTTACGCTCTCGGGCGCACTGATTACGATGTTAAGGCGCCACGAAGGAGATGGGATCAGGCCTTACCGGGCGGGTTTCTTTGTGGGTGGGGGTGGCCTATTACTCGTCAACTGGAGTTCCGAAAACGTAACCTGGTCAATACACACGTCTCATCTCCACCTGTAAGATGGTGAGACAAGAACAGGATATATAACATCAGGAACGCACTAATCTCAATCAGCTGCTTCTTAGGAGCCGCCTGGATGTTATATTCCCGTTCAAACTAATACCCCTGCCCTCTGAACGAATGCGGCACGTACTTTCTGCGAGGTACCCGCACTCCGACCCTGATTAGGACCAAAGAATGACCGAAGGTCAGGTTGACTTGAACCAGCGCTCGCCTTCGCGTTTTTCTTCGCTGGAGGGGCCATACTCTAGACAGCAATTGTGAGTGCCAGAGCGCGTGCCAGTGGCGCATCGCGTCGCCTACAAACGCGTAAATCAAACCAGTTCAGTCTGTTCACGTGATGACCAGTCGACTTTGAGCCGAGTGGTTCATGGAAGTCGGAAGACAGACCCCAAACTATACAGTACGTCATCGACGGGTTTAACGACACTCACTGTCACTCAGCAAGTGGTCACGGTCATGTCTCGCTCTCACGCCGCTCGTGCTCATAGTAATGCAAACGCAAACGTGTCAATTAAGTAGCGTTCAAGTTGGTCCGTGCCTACTAAAATCCCTGGTCTCACTAAGCCTTAGAACTATACACTAGTAGTGTGACTCTACTCTCTGAGGGTCGAAAGAAAGTTACGAATAAGGGTATTAACCTGGTCTGGGTGCTCAAGCTGCACCCAGTGCGCCCCAGGTAGCGTCTGAATCACAACGTCAGTTACGGGAGATAATGAGGTACAAGATACGCACCATCTGCGTGTGGTTTGGCAAGAAACTATTGGAGTTTAGCGCTTGAGCAGCGGACACCCAGTTGCCTACAGGATCCTATCAAAGTTGGGATAATCATCTTGGCGGAGTTGCAATAGCACTGCTACTCAAGGCGCACCTGGGTAGGAAGAATGCTCAGGACTGGTTGAGGTATAGTTGCATTGCCTTGGTTCTTAGCAAAACTGTATGATTCTTGCCGATCCTGTAGTTGTGGGTGTCAGCAGCTGCGAAATGATTACCAGGCCTTGAATGCATACAAGATCGGTATAGAACTGAAGGCCTGCAATTACTCAGCTAAGTAGGTCGAATCAGGCAAGAATATGGGGATGCGATACCGACTGTAGTTAAACTTTTGGATACTGTACTGACTAACCCAATAATCCTCTTCCTGGGTGCAGAAGAACGGTATTGATGGGATCTGGCGCAATGTCTGGAATGAGCCCAAGGATAACGCACATACCAGTTCGGCGGCTCACAGTGGAAACATCCTTCCATGCAACTAAATATGAGCTATTGCTCAGCAGAAAGTTCGGAGGCGGTGGGCTCTCAACGCTGCGTAGCGTCGCGCGCAGGGTGCGACGAATGTCAGTATTGAGTTCAGCTATCGCAGCTGATGTCTGTTCAGCGAAGTAGATCTGGTACGCGAGATGGGGGAACTCCGACACAAGCGCAGATATGGGGACGAATTGCCCCACTGCAGGCGTGTAAGGAATCGTGATACCAACTACTGCAGTGAACACATCGGGGCGCTCTCGCGCAGCTTCGTAGGCAAGCTGGGTGCCCCAGTCATGGCTAGGCCCCGGAAATGTCAGGCATTAGATACCACGCCAAACAGGAGACCTACCCAATTACGACGGCTTTGGAGACACTTGCGTGCTGTAGGATACACATTACGTCCCCGACTAAGTCAGGGAATGAGCCAGAGGATTGAACGTCTCCTGGATGTGTTGATGCGCCAAAGCCACGAATATCGGGAATAATCAAACGATAATCATCCTGTAAGTGCATGATGTAAACGAGAAGCCGAATCCCTGAATCAGGGCAAAGTCACCTTGAACTCTTGAATTTGATATTTCCAGCTGGCCCAAAGACTCGGCCAGCCATGCAAGAACAAAAGTGTATTATCTGCGTGAGAGTTAATATCAACATAGTCTGTTGAGCAGAAGTGAGTCCAACGATAGTTAATGCGACTTCGGGAGCGTACGAAGTTGCAGGTCTACAGTCTTATTTAGAGCACGGTTGATACCGGGACAGGTCACCACCTGCTGTTGAAAAGCGTGTGGGTCGAACGCTGAATCTCTTGTGTGTTGTGCAGAGGACGCAAGGGCCGAGTCGGCACCAAGGATTGGCAGTAAACCGGTTGCAAATAAAAGCAGGTTGCGCATTACTAGTAGTCTTTCGTGTTTAGAGAATAAAGGCTGTCAAGCAAGAATGGAACCTTATAAACGTCTGCTGCCAGTGGCTGACCATTCGTATCATGATGATGATGGTGTGCCTCGCCGCGGGTACCGCTCGCCGTTTATTTCGCTTTACGCATCGGTCTACTGTCACGGTACTGTACAGTAATGTATCACTCAGAAGAAGCTGCATCATAAGCGTAGACGCTCACCGCACCGGCGAACCAGTCGGCCCGGAGTGGTGGCGCCTCAGCTGAGTAGGTTTTTTCAATCACCTTCATAGACCTCCAATATGCGCCTCGAGTATTTACGAGTCCTGCTGACGGTTGCCTTCCTTATTATCTCCACAGCACTAGAAGGCTTAGCTGTTAAGTTTGATCCCCGTGGGTACCCAAAGAAGGTTGTCACTTGCCCTGCAGTCAACCGCGCTGAGGATAGGCAAATTAATATCGACCTCAGTTGGTTTGCTGTTGCAGTACATGGAAGAAGAAAAACTGATCCAGAATGTTCGTAGGCTATGTTGACATCAATTCGAAGGGTAAGAAGACGCTGCTTCTCTTACATGGGTGGCCGAGTCTATGGGCGAGCTGGAAATACCAGATACAGGAATTCCAGGTACGACACTACAGTACTGTACAACATGGGAAGCACTGCCCTCATTCCATCTGCCCCTTTAGGATGACTACCACATTATTGCACCTGATCTCCGCGGTTTTGGCGCGTCAGCACACCCAGGCGACGCCAGGTCATCCGGCACAATGCCCGACATGGTTAGCGATCTCTTGTGCATTCTGGAGCATGCCGGCGCTCCAAGCGCGATCGTTGTTGGGTAAGAATCGCCGGCCAGATACTATATCCTGGTCTGGGACATTTGAGTGATCGTATTGGCATGTAAGGCACGATTGGGGCACCCAGTTGGCGTATGAGGCTGCACGCGAGCGCCCTGACGTTTTCACGGCTGTGATAGGTATCACCATACCGGTAATTCTCCGGCCACGGGCTGCGCGCTTAGGGCTAAGCATATGAACAGTATATTCCCGCAGCGGGGCCATTCTTGCCAATGCAGGATCAGGTGGCGACACTCCCGCGCCTGGCCTACCAGCTCTTCTTCGACAAGCAGACATCCGCAGCTGCGGATGAACTCGAGCGCGACGTCCGGCGCACATTGCGAGGAACGCTGCGAGATGTCGCCTCCCCGCCCCCTGAAAGTTTCCTGACTAGCGTCGACACATTCGTGGGTGCATGGGACAGCGTCGAAGAGGTCCGTTTCTCGACTCGCTTGTTCCCCGGGACAACTTGCTAAGCTGTAGCCCTAGATCCCGCCAATCCCGTTCTTCTCTCAAGAAGAGGAAGATTATTGGGTTGAGCAATATCAGAAAAGCGGCTTCAGAAATAGTGATTCGTCCCACCCTACCCTTAACCTAGAGCTAAACATTCCCCATTGCAGCCCTCCAATTCTACACTGAAGAGGTGCGAGGCTTACTCTGGATCTCGATGTTCGACTTCTCATTGTGCTTCGCAGAATCGCTTTGCCGCCTGGAAATTTGCCAATGAACAGGGAAATCACACCATTCCTCAACCCGTTTTGAGCATTCTCCCCACAGAAGTGTGTTTGCATCAGGGTCAAGGGTATCAATTGGCTAATCTCTGATAGGACCCCGTTGCAAATATGGCACTAGCTGCCAAGTTACTGCATTCGTTCGACTATTTGCCTAACCATTCCCTCCACGTAAGGACGCCTTCGGCCCTTCTGACCACCTGTTGATGACACTCTCATAGACGCTCCCCACGGCCCACTGGACTCACCTTGAGAGCCCCACGGAAGTTAACAGGATCATCCGTAAATGGCTCATGGAACTTGATGCCAAGCAGGAGCATGCACGCGACGAGCTATGAAAGGCTCACGGCAACAATGGGTTTTGCGTACTCCATGGAGATGACGAAATACTGCTTAGTCATATAATAATGCCGATATGTCCTTACTACCGTCACATGGTATCTTCGGAGCTGGTGAATTGGACATAGTTCTGGGCCCATACAAGTGGATGTTAAGGTCCATGGTATGGTGATGAAGAGGTAATCGAAAGTCATATCTCAGCATAACCGCAGATGGTAGACTTACCGTAACTTAGTCTCCGAACCTTCGTGCCATTGTAAA
Source organism: Lactarius sp. MG50 (assembly GCA_003314065.1). NCBI lineage: Eukaryota > Fungi > Basidiomycota > Agaricomycetes > Russulales > Russulaceae > Lactarius > Lactarius sp. MG50. Next base: position 4,447 of record QLOZ01004110.1, on the reverse strand, counting down.
ATTTCTTGTCTCCCCTCCGGGTAGTCACCGGGCTAGTGGTTCGATCCCAGCCTACTTCACGTAAGTTCTGATTCCCGCTTGGCCCTTAGCTACAGTACAAGCATGGTGATGTGCCAAGCTGGGGGTAGTTCAAGGTGCCAGGGCAGAAACGTGTTGCATTCAACTCAGGTTCGTGCTTTGATCAGATGAAGCCACCAAAACCTGAAACGGGGAGCATTCATCATTGATAAACAAGCGCGCAGGCGACAGGGATTTTGATACAGTAAGTGTTATTTTGAGGTGACGGAAATACAAGTGAGAAAAGCCCATAAGGATACAGACCCGAACCCTCGGGGAGAGAGAACCAAAAATATCACTAAAAAGTCCAGAGTTTCTACGCTTCTGACGCCGCGAGTCGGGTGCCAGAACGTGCAGACGGCAGTTGCGTATCGCCGGAGTTGCCTGGGGCCATCGTCGGACTCTGGAACGTCTGCGTCATCTGCGCATGGTAAACGCTCTGATCGTCACAAGTCATGTTGGGGAGAAAATACCTTCTTCAACTGCTCTTGGAACTCTACAAGCTTGCGCTCGGCTTCTAAACGTGCTGCGCGCTGCTCCTGCGCGTCTCTCAATACTGAATTAAGGGTCCATATGTCAGTTCGGTGATAAGGAGCAGCAAGCCGTACGAACACTCATTGACGCGTGTGCCGAGCGTGGTGCCCAAGGCATCACGAACGGCTTCCGCAAGACTAGGAGAACAGTAGACGTTCGCTCGAAGGCTGCGATTTTCTTCCAAGAGGCGGGTGTTTTCTGCGGAAAGGCGGGTATTTTCGGCTGATAAGCGCATTACCTCTTCGCGTATGCGTGCAATTTCCGCGTCCGCTGGGAAGTTCGACGTCCGTGGTGGGTGATGTGGGTGCTGTGGATATGTCACTGGGGACGGGTGTTGTGGGAGTGTGCTTGTGATAGACGTGGAGGAAGGTGAAAGCGTCGCAGCCGCAGAGATTGTGGGGGTTGTAGTGAAGGGTATTGACGGCGTAGAAACAGGCTCGTGTGGGGGGATAGCGGGAGGGGATGGTGGTTGTGGGTTGGGAGCTGCGTGGGGGCCCAAGGCTTGACTCAGGCTGGAAGAGGGGGAAACGGGATAGAAGGGCATATTGCCGGGATTGTAACCGACTTGGCGCTGAAATCGCCCATCACTATTCCACGCTGGCGCTTGCGGCGCGTCATGTGTTGTCGTGGACCTACCGCCGCTCGAAGTTGAGCCCGGAGTCGGCTCCTCTGAGATACTCTTCGCGCGCTGGGGTGGGTCCGTAACGCCATCACGTACGCGTCGTCGTTTTGGCTCGGGTGGATCGCGGCCATGGCGACGCTCCTCGTTTTCCACCTCTAAAATTTTGGCAACTGCCTCTTCCGCGGTGCGTAAGGGGAAACGAGGGGTACTGTCATTCGCATTGCGCGCACCGCCGCGTTCCATGGGGCCCACAGTCCGATATCGTGTGCGACCAAAGTCCTCCTCCTCACCTCGTGTTTGTAGGGACGCGCTCTTGCGTATGCCATCGCAAGTATACCACAATACGTGTTTACGCGTGCACCAGAGATATCTTCCGGGGACGAGCGGGTGCTCAAACATCTGCTTTTTTGCTTTGCGAGGGCCCGGCCAGATTACCCAGTCATTTAGGGTCCGCGCGTAGAGCGAAAGCTCCCCAGGCCTGACATTGAGCCACACGTCGCCGGGATAACCAAGATCTGCCGGTGGTGGGCCTTGACCACGGAACTCGAAGTAGTGTATCTGCAAGCCATTGTCATGGATGACCTCGTAAGGAAAGCTATCAGGCAAAGTCTTGACAGTGAAATGACGGCGCTCGTAGACGAATGGTATTGGAGAGGCTGATGTGGGCTTTGGGTTGGCTATGCATGGCATTGGGGGCTTTGGGGGGGACGTCATTGGGGGTGGGTAAGGAGAGTGTACCTGTACCGTTGACTGAGGGATGTTACTAGCGAACAGAGATCACGTTAAATGATCACTCAGTCACGGCCTCGAGCTCAAGCGCTTGCTCCGATCATTAGAATTACGATGTGGTGATCCTCTTCAGTCTCTGTGGTGGCACACCCCTCGACGACATTTCATTTCTCACTACTCGCAAGTCTCATCTTTTGCCGCGGGTCCCTCATATACAACTGCCACGTTACACTTATGAGGAAGCCTATATAGGACAGAAAGGAAACCCGACTCGATGTTCATGTATGGCTTGAGTCTCCGCGGCCGATCATTCTAGTATCCCCTTTCTCCCACCATTTCTCCTTGTTCCTGATGGTTCTCACTTCGTTTGGTGATACTAAGCAATGTTGTGATAGATGCTCAGCGTTGCATTTTCAAGACGTAGAACACGAGTGCCTTCTGTAACTACAAGGGTCAAGAACACCATCGAACGTTCTGCTTCCTCCAATTCTAATTTCTCGTCCTTCGCGATCTCAGCGTCAATCGTCTCGTTCGTCCAACGTGCCCCCTTATCGATGGCAAGGCGCTTTACGTCAGGAAGCACCTGGAAATCTAGCCCCTGCCTTCCCGTCCGTACGGTGAGTACACGTGCGCACCTGTCGTGCAGCATCTAAAATAAGGCCTCAGCAGACCACGGGTTTGCCTCGCAGAGCCAGCATCGGTGAATAGGCGAGCTAGGCTCGACAGACATCCATGTCTCGAAAGGTGGCGGGTGCGCCGAGCGCCAGCCGGGGCGCCGAAAATAACTCAGCCATAACCATGGAGCTAAGACGAATGTTCCTGACAAAGGAGTGTCACGGAAGGTGGACCCTTGAGATCGCGATACGTTCGATGGCTAAGGTTTGTGACCATTTGTCGCGGGGCCGCACGGCAACTCCTTCGCCGAACCATGTAGCACTTACGCCACCACTACCTTCCGACGGAGCAGCTAGCTCGGACTCTGGCATTGCCTTTCGCAGTAAATTTACCCTGTGTGACAAACGCGCTGCAGAGTCAACGTCATCCCCTGTACCCTCAGCCTGGTCTGGCCCAGTGTTACCCACCCGGATCGACATGGATTCTTTCTATTCAATGGCACTGTTCAAGGCACCGGTACGAGGTTGGTTTGATAGAGGAACCACTCGCGGTCTTCTCATGAACCTGACCAAATTCAAGTTTTCCTTTCAACCATTCTTCCTCTGCACCTTCCGCGTGAATGTCGCGCGTCAACGGCGTGAGGGACCAAGGATCCATGTCACCGTGTACCATGTAGGTTAGACCGTGGCTCGTTGAACCATGAGTCTTGGGACCTGAATGCCTTACATCTCGTTACATTGCACACCACCGCTTGTTGTATCTAGCAACAGAAGAAGGTCCGCTCGCAGGGCATGCTCTAATGGCTATTCAGCACTCTCCGTGGGCTATGGGCGATACGGCCTGTTCAAGGTACTTGTGGCAGGGGTTGAGAAGGGTGTGGAGAAGTTAGAGATCCCACACCCTCGGGACGTTCCTGGCGACCGCGGAGAAAGTGCATTCGAGTCGAGTTCCTTAAGTGCGATGACGACTGCATTCTGAAGATCTTCCACATACTCTACGAATTTCTCGCGCGAAGATGTCATCGCGAGTGTATCGTAAGAGCACCAAATTGCGGATCAAGTACAGCCACGTGGTGGGGGGGTCGCACGAATTGATTCTTAACCCTCCGCCTCAGCTTTCACATCGACCCTTTACAACCTTTTCGCGTTTTATCATGTCCGACCCACGACTTCGTCGAATAAATAAGGAGATTGCTGGTGCGCCCGATGTCTGGCTTCTTATCTTGGGGCACCATCTGAACTACTGTCATCTCCAAGACTGTAAGAATGACGTGTCGTCGAACATCAACATCGAGCTGATAGACAATTCGCCATTTCATCTTCGCGGCTCTTTCGGGGGCCCACGAGACACTCCCTACGAAGGTGGTCAGTTTGAAGTCGTGCGTTTGGCCTATCTCCCTCTTATCCTCGCAACCACGCCCATCCCAATGCAACGCTCACTCAACCACCGCAGGACATTGACATCCCCCATTCCTATCCCCTTGTACCCATGAAGATGAAATTCATCACGAAGGTCTATCACCCGAACGTCTCCTCCACCTCTGGCGCTATCAGCATCAGCATCCTCAAGGATTCCTGGTCGCCCATGCTCACCATGAAAACTACTCTGATATCCTTGCAGTCCCTCCTCTCCAGCCCCGAGCCGGACGACCCAGAGGATGCTGAGGTTGCAAAGCATTACATGACCTCACGCACGAGCTTCGAGGACACCGCGCGCTACTGGACCCACATGTATGCCGGCGGCCCTGCCCCGTCCTCGGGCCAGGGGAACGCCGGGAAGGTGAGGGCCAGCGTGGTCGCGATTACCAGTCTCTTTGTTGGGTTTTTTTTGTAGAATCCTAGGGCTTCTGTTTAAACTAAAACCCATCTGATATGCCCTGACGTTCAAACC